>JAGKTI010015556.1:0-20401 GCA_018397915.1 Birgus latro | reverse complement strand
TGATAGAGGAAGGGCAAGAGAAGGTGTGGCTTTGTTAGTGAGCCCGGAAGTACAGCAGTGTGTGACTGAATGGAAGGAGGTGTCATCGAGACTAATGTGGGTGAAAGCGAAATTTGAACGTGAGTTGTGGGTATCTATGAGTGCATATGGCCCTGGTAGTGAAAGGGATGAAGAAGAGAAGGAGTCTTTCTGGAATGATGTTGATGAGTGTTTGCAGAGCTTTGGAGCAAATGTGAATGTGGTAATGATGGGGGATCTGAATGCTACAGTGGGAAATGCAGCAGTTGGAGGTATAGTTGGTATGCATGGTGTGCCTGGAAGAAATGAAAATGGGGAACAAATGATAGGTGTGTGTGTGTTGTGTGAGAGATGGTGATTGGGAATACCTTGTTTGAGAAGAAAGATATTTATAAGTATACATGGGTGAGACAGGAGGTTAGAAGGGTTGTTGACAGAGCATTGATGGACTATGTGGTTGTGTCCAGGAATGTAATAGGAAGATTGTTGGATGTGAGAGTTTTGAGAGGGGAGGATGGAGGTATGTCTGACCACTACCTGGTGGAGGGAAAGTTGAGAGTAGTTAAGAGATGGGTGAGAGTCAGGTGTGGCAGGGAGGTTTTGAAAGTGAGTGAGTTGGATAAAAGAGAGAAAATGATAGCGTATCAGGAGAAACTGAGAGATCAGTGGAATGCAGTGAAAGATCAGGAGAGTGGCAGTGTGGAGGAGGAATGGCAGTTGTTTAAGAGTGCTGTGGTGGGGCATGCAGAAGAGGTGTGTGGTGTGAGACGAGTGGGTGGTGGTGTAAGAAAGGGAAGTGAATGGTGGTGCGAGGAAGTAAGTATGGCTGTGGCTGAGAAGAGACATGCATTTGAAGTGTGGTTGCAGAGGGAGGATGAGGTGTCATATGGGAGGTATAAGGAAAAGAGGAATAGGGCAAGAAGGGTTGTGCGTGATGCTAAAGTGGCAGCAGATGAGAGGTGGGGTAGGCGGTTGACTGAGAATTTTCAAGAGAATGAGAAAATGTTTTGGAAGGAGGTGAAAAGGGTGCGAAAGGGAGAGTCTGGGAAGGAGGAGTGAGTAAAAGGAGAGGATGGAAGGATGTTAACTGAGATGGATGCAGTAAGAGATGGGTGGAGTATTTTGAAAGACTGTTAAATGTAGAGGAGGAAAGGGAGGCTGAGATTGTGGCAGATGGAAGGGTGCAAGGAATAGATGTGTTGGGAGAGTTGAATGAATCTTTGATCATGATGGAGGAAGTGCAAGAGGCAGTAAAGCAGATGAAAACAGGGAAAGCTGCAGGTATGGATGGGTGTGCTGTGGAATGCCTGAGAGGTGGTGGAGCGACTATTGTTGACTGGTTATTAAGACTCTTGAATGTGTGCTTTGTGCAAGGTATGGTGCCAATTGACTGGCCAAGTGCTTGTGTGGTCCCATTGTATAAAGGTAAGGGTGATAAGTATGAATGTATTAGCTTTAGAGGTATAAGTCTGTTGAGTGTTGTAGGTAAGGTGTATGATAGTGTTAATTAAGAGAGTTAGAGAGGGGTACAGAAGGAGTGATTGGTGATGAGCAGTGTGGCTTTAGGAGAGGGAGGGGATGTGTGGATCAGGTGTTTGCTGTGAGACAGGTGTGTGAAAAGTATTTAGTGAAAGGTAAGGATGTGTTTAGGACATTCACGGATTTAGAGAAAGCATATGACAGAATTGATACGGAGGCTTTGTGGAATGTTTTAAGATTGTATGGGCGTGATGGCAGGTTACTAAAAGGAGTGAAAAATGTTTATGTAAATAGTAGAGCGTGTGTAAGAGTGGGAAATACTATGAGTGATTGGTTTCCCGTGAGAGTGGGGCTACGGAAGGGATGTGTGATGTCACCTTGGTTGTTTAATATTTATATGGATGGTGTTGTAAGGGAGGTGAATGCAAGAGTGTTAGGTGGAGGACTGAGTCTGGTGAATGATGGTAGAGAGTGGAATCTGAATCAGCTGCAGTTTGCGGATGATACTGCACTGGTGGCTGATTCAGAGGAGAGATTGAGACAGTTGGTAGAGGAGTTGGAAGGGTGTGTGAAAGGAGGAAACTGAAAATAAATGAGAATAAGAGTAAAGTGATGAAGTGTATGAGGTTGGATGAGGTTGGTAGATGGTAAGAGGATGAATATAGTTTTGAATGGTGAGTTGCTTGAGGAGGTAGAGTGTTTTAAGTATTTAGGGTCACATGTTGCTGTGGATGGAAAAATAGATGCAAAAGTGAAGTTTAGAATGAATGAAGTTGGAAAGATGCTGAGAGGAATGAAAAAAGTGTTTAGATGTCATTCACTTGGATGTAAAGAGAAGGCTGTATGAGGGTATTGTGGTACCGACTGCATTATATGGGGCTGAAACATGGAATAAGGGTGTAGCAGAGAGGAAAAGTTTGAATGTAATGGAGATGAGGTGTCTGAGGAGTATGTGTGGAGTGACGCGTATGGATCGAGTGAGAAATGATGAAGTGCGAAAGAGAACTGGAATTGTTCGGGAGATGGCTGATCGAGCTGAGCAGAGGGTGTTGCGATGGTTTGGGCATATGGAGAGAATGGATAATGAGCGATTGGTGAAAAAGATAACTAGATCTGATGTGAGAGGTGTAAGGCTGAGAGGAAGACCACGAATAGGATGGATGGACAGTGTGAAGTGAGCGTTGGATGTGAGAGGGTTGTCTGCTGAGCAAGGAAGAGTGGCTGTGCGTGACAGAAATGAATGGAGGGAAATTGTGAATGAATAAATGATGACGCAGTCCTGAGGGGATATTCTCCTGCATTTTGTCTGATCAGCTGATCAGGTCAGGTGCGGGTAAGGGGCTGGATCCATTATGATGTGGCATGGGTAACCAAGTTTTGCTGTTGGGCCCTGCTGCGGATGTCACTGACTGCACTACGTAGTTGACCCTTGTGCGGTGTGGTGCGGTGAGGATCTGTCCCTTCTCCCCTTTGGGGCTAAGATGTGAATGAATGTGTATGAGTGGATGACTAAATTGGTAGTGTGTTGACCTGTCTCGGCTTCCTCCCTTTTCTTGGGGGAAGCAGCCTAGGTATATAGATAGATAGATAGACAACCCTATGAATGGTTGTTCAGACAGTTGTTGATGAGAATGTGGAAGGTATGATAGAAGATGATCAGAAAGCTGAGGAAAAAAGAGGAAAATGAACAAAGAATGGAACACCACAAGGTGAACCAGCCACACTCATCAGCTGACTGAGGTAAATACACAATCGATCGTGGACCAAATCAGCAATTTTAATCTTTATCACCATATAGGTTTGCACACCTAATTATTTGAAATTCAGTCAAAAATTTGTGCTTAATTTAATTATTAATAGAAAATCAGGATTCAGAGTGGAAATTTCTTAAAGTCAGCAGAATTGTCTTGCCTCTAGCCTAAAAACTCGCCCTAGGGACTTTTGTTTTGTAATAAATATCAATTTACAATACAGATACATTATTTTGTACTCAAAATAAATATTTTTGCAAAACAGAAGTCTGCCAAGGTGTACTAATAAAAGTGAACCAACAACTCTCATCAGCTGACTCAGATAAACACACAATCGATCTTGGACCAAATCGGCAATTTTAATTTTTAGCACCATATAGGTTTGCACACCAAATTATTTGAAATTGTCAAAAATTTGTGCTTAATTTAATTATTAATTGAAAATCAGGATTCACAGAGAAAATTTCTTAAAGTCAGCAGAACTGTTTTGCCTCTAGCCTAACAACTCGCCCTGATAGACTTTTGTTTTGCAATGCCTCTAGCCTAACAACTCGCCCTGATAGACTTTTGTTTTGCAATAAATATTGATTTACAATGCAGATACGCAGATACATTTTTTGTACTCAAAATAAATATTTTTGCAAAGTAGAAGTCTGCAAAGGTGTGCTGACGAAGGTGAACCATCGACTCTCATCAGCTGATTGAGATAAACACACAATCGATCTTGGACCGAATCGGCAGTTTTAATCTTTATCATCATATGGGTTTGCACACCTAATTATTAGAAATTCAAAAATTTGTTCTTAATTTAAATATTAATAGACAATTAGGATTCAGAGAGAAAATTTCTTAAAGTTAGCAGAATAGTTTTGCCGTTAGCCTAACAACTCGCCCTGACAGACTTTTGATTTGTAATAAATATCAATTTACAATGCAGATACATTTTTTTGTGCTCAAAATAAATATTTTTGCAAAATAGAAGTCTGCCAAGGTGTGCTGACGATCTAAAAGGGAAAATATCTGATAACATTAGCCAACCACTGATCAGCTGACTGAGATATAAACACTGACGATCTGAAGGGAAAACATCTGCGTATTTTAGCTCTGAAAGCTAATTTCTAAATTAAGTTATATTAAGTACAATTTTCTTTAGCGGATTTCAGATAATTAGGTGAGTATGAGCCACTGTGGCAAAAAAAATTAAAATATTTTCCAATGAAAAGTGCCGATTCGGTATTCAGTTGCACCGAATCAGGTGAGCTAAGTTGATTAGGAGTGGATCCCACTGGGTTTGCTCGTAAGAAAATATTCTTTTAATTGCTTATGAATTCTATTGTACCCAAGCCTTCCATATTTATAGAGGCATTTGAGAAAGGTAAGAGGCAAATGGGATATTGCCACGAGTTAAGAACTGGTGGCGTGAAGCAGGTTGGTGGCCAAGATGTGTTTCATGTGTGAAAATATCTTCTTGAGTGTGTTACAAATGGCCTTTATCGAGTCAAAACCTTGCCAAAATTATACTGTGTTGTGTAGCAGACTGCTTATAGTTTTATATGAGAGAATAATGTCCAGACTTTTGTGAGAATCCCAGACATGTACGGGCATTTGTCTGGGATTTGATAATATTTTCCAGCCCCAGCCAGAGTCCGGGAAATCCGAAATCCAGGAAATAGGGGTCCCCCAAATTGAGGGTCGAGTGTAATATGATTCAAGGAAGATGTTTAGTACACTAAGGAAGTCTGTCAAAAATCCTGATAATTAATGTGTGTAGATGGTCAGGTCATATAGGGAGAATGGATGAAACTAAATAAGAGTGGTGAAAAAGGCATGTGTGAGTCTGAAGCTGGGTGTAGGCATGGCTGGCAAAGATGAAGGTGGATGGACGTGGATAATGAATCTGTAAGAAAAAGGTACAGAAGGTGATGGGACTGGGGAACTGAGAGATGTGGAAAGACATGCAGTTGGCTAGATGAAATATATATGTGTGATGGAGTACACAACAGGACTTTGGCAATTTTTTTTTTCCACTTGATGGTCAATTAACTATTTGGTCTGTAATATGAAATACATCAATAAAAAAAAAAAAAAAAGTGTGTGGATCGTTGTGCATGTGATTCGGAGCCAAGATTCCATGGACATGAATGATATGTCAATGTATGTCTCATCTATTTCACTGGACAAGCTGTTGATAGTTCTCTCTCTTCAGTCTTTTGTTTTTCATTCTGTCTGACCCCTACATTTGAATAGCAGGATGATGAGGGAGGGGGGGGGAGTAAAAGGCATAAAAACAAAAAGATCATGATGATATTAAGAAATAAAAATCATGAAATGTACTCTAATGTATATGCTGAAGAGAGATTTCTGCATAAATATGCATCAAATCAATGAAAATTGGCACCACTGGTGGTCATACAATCAGCCCTCCCTATCTACAACTAAGAGGGCAATTACATCACAGGTACGCCACATCATGTTATACAAACTTACACGTTTTTCTTTGACGTACTCTAAAGCTGCATTCATAGAGGCCTTGGCTTTGTCAGGGTTCCTCCGGTCAATGAAACGAGTGCCACAAAGCCAAGCCGTCAGGCCAAAGGGCATAGCATAGAACAACTCTTTCTTGGCAATGGCAGTTATCTTGTAGAATATTGGCCACATGTACACCATTCCTGGGGGATAAATATGAAAATGAAAAATTAGTTGTCAAAATGAGACATTCAAGTAATACGTGTAAGTTCCATGGAGCATATACATAATAAATCTATCTATAGTAGAACCTCCTTTTCTGGCATCAATGGGACCTAGGGTGTTCTGGATACGGGAAAGTGCCATAAACAGGAAGGTGTACTTTATAAATACACAAGGGATACCCATAAATACTTAAAAACACACAAAATTCAGTTTTGCTTACCTACATCCCAAAGACAAGGTGAAGTGTCTTGATCCTAGTGTGCTAGTACTGATGGAGAGTTGGTTGTCATGTAAATAACTTCACTTACTACAGTTCACATTATTCACTGTTACATTCCACTTTATTCATACACCTTATAACTGTTTACATCTACAGTACACTTACAGAAGACACTTATAACAAGTTATACATTAGTGTACGGCCTTCAGCACATATCAACATCAATCTCATTGTAGGCGACTTCTACTACTGAATTAGCTGATGGCAGAGAGGCTGTGTTCAGTGGCGATGGTTGAAAGACTGAAGAAGTTACCCTCATAAAATCTTGTATGTCTTGCTGCTTACAATTCTTTCCTCTCTGCAGCTAAAGCTCATTTTGAATGCAGTGAAGAGACAAAACATCGTAAGTGCTCACGTACCTGCACTGTTCTGCAAACTTGATAAACACTGACAGGCCTTTTGCAGCATCTCTCCATGACACTTTCAGCTCCAGTTCTTCCCCTTCCTCACTCTCGGCATCATCTAACTTATCTTTATCAATCACTGATGCAATGATTTCATCATCATTAAGCAATAATGTCATTGGTTCATTATTAACAATGCTGCAGGAGCAAATACAATTACGCACGGTAATTTCAAATTGCATATCTATATATATTTTTTTTACTTTTTTTCTCTTTTATTACGAACTGTGTTATTATAACAAATATACTGACTAAGAGAAAGTGCCGCTAACAGGGTTGCCGGAAAAAGGAGGTTCTACTGTATCTATCTATTGCCAGACACATTAATCTCATAAGGGGTGGCCACAAACAAATCCCCTCCATGTCACCCTGTCCCCAGCCGCTTCACTGCCATGCTCCAAGCTCACACCCTCTCTCTCGTATACCTCTCCAATCTAGGGTTATGACAAATCTCAAATTTATTAGCCTGGGGTTCTAAACGATGAACTTTTACCTAAAACTCACAAAAATGACTTTGATTTTGCCAGACCTTGAAAAAACCTCCCGCACCTAAGACAGTATCATATTTCACATTAAAACACCTAGCTTCTCAAACACTCTTTATTATAACATGTCAGTTTTACATACAATACACATGAGGAATACATGAAAATGAGTACATATAGCATTTGTAGTGTTTTTAATAGTTTTTTTTTCAGATTTGTGTATTAGTGTTAATAAATTTGCTGTCAAGATATTTGTCTGTTTTGCAAGTAGAACGAACCTCCTCCATCAACTTTACAGCTCTCTCAGCTACTATGTTGGAGCGAGGCACATCAAGCACTGATGGTTCCTTTTTCCAGTGAGTAGAGAAGCATTTCACAGCTTTGGGACACTTAACTTTGGATATTGCTGACAACAGGTCTTCATAATCAGTCTCTGAATAGTGTTGGTTAGAAAACCAGGCCTGCGACCATGTAGTTGCAATGAAATCGCAAGTAACCCCCAGCTGTTCTCGCCAATTAGGAAGAAGGAAAAATGCAATAAGTGCAAAAATTCCTTGTGAGTTCCACCTGGCACTGTGAAGTGATGGCAGCTTGTGCCATTTGATGTGAGGCTATTTTTCCTCCGTTTTGTAAAACTTGTATGCTTCACAAAGCTCAAAAAGGAATTTAAAATCATCTCTCCAGCCAAGGTTCTCATACTCTGGTATCACTTCTGTTCCCATATATGCATTTTGTAAATCATCATACTGTTCCACTGCTGATTTTGACATTTTACTTTGCAAGGACATATTTCCAAAAAGCAGCACTCAACAGCAAATTTTCCACAGCAATACTGCAAAGAAAGCAATATTGTATGAATGATGTGATTTGAACAACTATACAGTATACATTTACACAGTTTTAAACATCAAATCGGTTTGGTTAAGCTGCTTGTTGCAAGTCCTAAAGCAGTCTGGCTGCAATGGACGACAAATGCAGTCCTTTTAAAATTCAACAATTTAATAATACAAAACAACAATAGCAATTACAGTACAACTAATATTGAGATCCCTTACAAATAATATGCAGTGCACTGTTAATGTCAGCGTGACCCACTTATAATGTAAACAATAGAAATGAGTTCACAGATTTAACACTAAAGGGCCACTGATCAAACAATTTTATCTATTTTACCTTTGTTTTTTTTATTTCTTTTAATTATTGTTTAATAACATATTTTAGCAATATTCATTCGTATATATTTCCTTGTTATTTCTTGATACTTGTTAATTCTTTTCTTGTTATGTTATTTTGTAAATAGTATTTTGTATTCTCATGTATTTTTAAAAGTGATGTGGTGCTAGGTGCGGGAAGTTTTTTCATGATCCAATGAAATGAACTTCATAAAAGTGATCTATGGGTAAAAGTTCATCAAATGCAACATCAGGAAAATGAAAGTTTTGAAAAAAGTTTTTTAGTCATAACCCTACTCTCCACTCCATCCCTCCATCTCATCTTTGGCTTCCCCCTCCCTCTCCCTCCCCCCACCTCACTCACATACACTCTCCTCTTCAGTCTCTCACTCTCCATCCTCTCCATATTGCCAAACCACCTCACTGTATTTCTCCTAACGCTTTCCATCCATCCACATCCACACCACAATGCTCTTTCACTTCCTCATTTGTCAGTCTGCCTCTCCATGTGACTCCACATGCTCCTCTCAAATAACTCATTTCCACTGCTCTCACTCTTGACATGCCCGAGCTTCATTTCCATATGTTAAGAGTTGGTATCACAATACTGTCATGCAGTGACTTTTTTACTACCATGCTCACTTCCATGTTTCTTATCACTACTTTCAGTGAACCAGCAACCTTTCTTCCTTGTTGTACCCTTTCAAGCACTTCACCCTCTAAACTTCCATTCTTACTCAACACTACCCAAGTACTCTAACGCACTCACTAAAGGTGAATGTAGGAAAGAGTAAAGTGATGGTCTTCGAGAGAAGTGAAGCCAGTGAATGTACAGCGAGACTGGATGGGAAGAGTATGGAGAATGTGAGTGCATTTAAGTACTTGGGAAGTCTGGAGGGTGAAGTGCTCGAAAGGGTGCAGCAGGGAAGGAAGGTTGCTGGTTCGTTGAAAGCAGTGATAAGAAACAGAGAGGTAATGGAAGTGAAAAAGTTGTTACATGACAGTATTGTGATATCAACTCTAACATATGGAAGTGAAGAATCAACTCTAACATATGGAAGTGAAGCTTGGACCCTGTTGGAAAGACAGAAGTCAAGAGTGATAGAAGTAGAAATGAGTTATTTGAGAGGAGCATGTGGAGTCACATGGAGAGACAGACTAACAAATGAGGAAGTGAAGGAGTGTTGTTGTGTGGTTGTGGACGTGATACGAAGCGTTAGGAGAAACACATTAAGGTGATTTGGGCATGTGGAGAGGATGGAGAGTGAAAGACTGACGAGGAGAGTGCATGTGAGTGAGGTGGAGGGGGCGAGAGGGAGGAGGAGGCCAAGGATGAGATGGAGGGATGGAGAGGAGAGGTATATGAGAGAGGGGGGTGTGAGTTGGGAGCGGGGTAGTGAAATGGCGGGGGACAGAGCGACATGGAGGCGATTTGTTTGTGGCCACCCCGTGCGGGATTGAGGCAACTGGCAATAGACAGATAGACAGACAGACATTTTCCATTTCCCCCTCATCGAACCTCACTGTACATTCAGTGACTTCACTCCTCTCAAAGACCATAACGTTACTCTTCGCTACATTCACCTTTAGATTTATTTCTTACACACTCTCCCAAACTCATTCATTAACTCTTTCGCTGCGGAATTTATTTTTGGCTCGGTTCTCAAAAAGTGTCAATTCTCCAGCAAAAAATCAAAATGGTATTAGGTAATTGTCAACAACACTTTTGTGATTGCCTAACACTTACATATCCATTGCCAACACTATAATTCCTTAATAACCACATATGTCAGCAGGACGATGAATAAATAAAAAATTTGCCAGGGATTTAATTAAAAGGACGCCGAGATGCTGGCCAGCTGATGCGTAAAGGTCCGGTGTTTGCCATAATATTATATTCATTATCAAGCGTTTTCTACACACTTACACGTCCAGGACCTTCTTAAGAAATATCTAATCACACTGCATATATCTCACCTAAATAATGGTAAAAATCCATAGAATGGTGACACACAGCCAAGCACCCGATCAGCTGGGCAGGCATGTTTGTTGACATGATGTTTCGACTTGCCACCACGTGATGGCGACACCCTCTAGGACGCTGTTGCCATAGCAACGTCGGCAAGAACCTGGAGTACCGCGCGGCCAGTTCAAATCGTTTTTTGAGGCCCGTCGACTACAGTCGATTTCCGCAGTGAAAGGGAATAATTCATAGAATGATTATAGTTGTAAAATGCAGCGAAAGGGTTAAGCCTTGCAGCTCCCCTTCATCTTCACTTAACAGCACAGTATCACTTGCAAACAACAGTACAGGGAGTTTCCGAACACTGCCCTCTCTCATTAGGGTCGCTCCAACATCCACTGCCCTACTTTGTATCTCTTTTATAACCCCATCCACATACAGACTGAACAACCATGGAGACATGACACATCCCTGTTTCAATCCGATCTTCAAACAGAAAAATTAATTCAGTTCACTGTCCACATGCACTGCAGCCTTAGCACCCTTATATACAGTAATCCCTCATTTATCTAGACATAATAAAGCCAAAGGCATGTCCAGACAGTGGCAACATCCGGATAATGAACACTATTCCCTTATCATACCCAGACTCTACCTATACCCAACCTCCAACCTATACCTAACCTATTTGTACAGTACCTATGCTTAATTTGGCAGTGTTTTCCGGTCATTCACGCATATTTTGACATAAAAATATACACAGAAATATCCAAAGTAATGCTAACACCAAGAAAACCATGTAGAAAAACCACTGAAAACCAAAAAACACCCTACTTATCCACTACTGTATGAACAGTACCCCTCCTTATTTTGGCAGTGTTTTCTAGTCATTCTGCCAATTTTGACATCAAAACATACATAGGATAATCCAAAATAATTTTAAACACCAAGAAAACCATGCAAAAAAAAAAAAAAAAATGAAAACCAAGAAACACCCTACCTATACATTATTGTATGTATGGTACCCCTCCTATTTTCGGCACTGTTTTCAGGTCATTCTGCCATATTTTGACATCAAAACACATATGGGAATATCCTAAATAAATTTTTACACCAGGGAAACTATGAAAGAAACCTAAAGTTACCTGCCAAAAAACATTCGATTGGGGTACTTACCACCGAGTGCACCACAGACAGGATTCTTAACCCACACACCTCCAGCAGGCGTATAGTTGTCCCATGTGGCCTAGTCACTAACATTCGTGCCTAGCAAATGTCCAAGAACTACTCCTCCTCCTGAACCTGCGGAAGCTAGGCAATGACCAGTGATGTGCAGTGCCATGATGGTGCCCTACCCCTCTCAGAAGTCTCCGAAGACAGCTGCAAACCTAGGTCCAATGAAGACTCAACAGCTGTCGACGTGGTCGGCTGTGGGTCCGATGGTGAAGGCAGGAAATGAGCTGGTGGTGGTGGTGAGAATGGGCTGGCATTCATGGGGGTTGCAGGCCTGAAGAAGGAGTCGATCCTGGTCTGATGGTAGGACCGACGATTCTGCCGGAGGATGATACCATCCTGAACTGGCCATAGCTCCATCGCCAGGCTGAGCGGCACCAACTCCCTTTCACAGTGCGGGTGCTCGGCATACTCCAGCACCCCCACCAGGTAACCATGGAGGACACTGAGATGAGGGAATGATGGAGTTGCGGAGGGCTGCGAGTCAGGGTCCTCATCCTCGTCGATCTCGCTGTCCTCTTCCAATCCTACAGAGGCCGCAGCGGCTATCTCTTCATCAGACATGGTCTGATAACCAGGATTACTGCTGTTGTCATCCAGCCAATCCCTCACGTCATCGATGTCCACCTGTTCTCCTGCTGTTCTAAGGTGGCTGTGGAAATCATCCACATCAAATCCCTCAACGTCATGCTCAGCTTCGATTCCCTGGTGGAGATGAGACCAACCGCTTACGAGGGTTTTCATGGAGACTTCCTTCCATGTGTTCGCCCAGTTGAACAATGCAGACTTCAGGTTGTAATGCCGAAGATTCTGCAATGTCTGCTTCACACGTATGTCCTCGGCCACATCCTCGGCCTCCAGCACCACCATCACTTCGTTCAGGAACCTCCAGCAATACAGTCTCTTGGCAGCCACATTGGCACCCTGGTCCATTGGTTGAATCAGAACAGTCGTATTAGGTGGCAGAAACATGCACCTAATCTACCCGTCACAAGCAACCAAATCCTTCTCAGACGTATGCATGGGGGCACTGTCCAGGAGCAGAAGTGCCTTCACCTGGTTGCAAGCGACACCACGGACCTCCGTTAGATAATGGATAACCTCCTAGACAAAGCGTCTGTGGAACCAATCACTGTAGATCTTAGCGGTAAACCAGACCTTCACAGAATGGTACCACACAACAGGCCTGCTATCCATCAACCCACGGAGACAACGTGGTTGTTTTGCATGCCCAACAACAATGGGTTTGAGGTGGTGCGTCCCTTTAGCACTGGCACAGCACAAAACAGACACATGTTGTTTGGACAACTTCTGACCAGGCACAGTCTTCTCCCTTTCCTCAGTCAGGGCATTGGTGGGCATGGAGCAGTAGAACAGACCAGTTTCATCAGCATAATAGACCTGACCAAGGGCAAGGCCCTCGTCTTTGATCAGGCACTGCACTTTCTGGCGAAATGGGTCTACTTCCTCCGCTGCAGCATCCAAGGCCTAGCCGTTTGCCTTACTGCCACTAAGTCCATGGTGCGGTTTGAAGTGAAAGAGCCATCCCTTGAATGCCTTGATGTCGTGCACGTTGTGCAGGTGTGCAAACTTCTCACAGCAGCCTTCATCCCAGTTCCTCAAACTAGCACACCAGCACTACGTTACTGATGAAACCACATCAATGTCGATCCATAGGCATGATAGGGAACATCACTAAACACTCACCTTGACCCTTGTTTCCCTGAATATAGTACATATACCATCAAAAACTTCTGAAATTACTAACATCATTATCAACTTGTTTTCTACAAGAAGGCAAACTTTTATAAAAAATATCTCCATGGATACAGCCATGAAGACAAGAAAGATGAGTAACTTGTTCAGCCCACGCCATTAACACCATCGTGTGTCTCAGTAGCGACTGTCTGCGTTGTTTACAAATTACCACCGAGTGCAGCGATGCCAGACCTGAAGCAGGGCTCATTACCAACAGTGATATACAACAGAGATACTGACGTTATTCCTGGTGTATTAACTTCAATCCTACAACCACTTGATGTCTGTCTGAATAAACCATTCAAAGGCCTTATCTGTGAGCAATGGAACGAGTGAATGATCAGTGGAGAAAAGTCGTATACAAGTGGTCAGAATATGCGTGCTTCAGGTCTGGATGAGCTGTGATTTTTTTTAATCAAGGCATGGAACATTTCTGTGGAAACAGTCATCAACTCCTTTCAAGAAATATGGAATATCCAGTTCAGTGGATGGCACAGATGACATTTTGTAAGTGGATGAGGACGAAGAAGCCGATGCCGAAGCTTCACCTTTGAATTCAGAGTTTGATCCTTACGACGAAGAACTGCAAACTTTAACGCAGGATGAAGTTTAAGAATTGATGATGTCAGATGTGGATGATACTGATTTTGAAGGTTTGTAATCACTGACAGTTGATGTGATGAGTAATAAAATGTAACTTTTCTTTAACCTATTTTATAAAATCCACAGTAACATGATTTTAAGTTTTCAGTACAATATAAGTTTATACTTGAATATTAAATTATAATCCATTTTGATAATGGAGGTGACACATGCAGCTAAGATAGCCTATAAAACTAACAGAAGAAGCTGGTTTAAAGAGAAACCTAACCAAGGGCTGTGTAGCAACATGTTAACCCATGGAGAGTGGCCGATGGTTTCTTATGGTCGATCGCCCAATGAAGAGCAGTATTTAGGTAAACAACACCAAAAAGTAATATATTAGTGTTTTTACCGTGTATATCTCGCATTACGGAAGAGGAAACCACAATACACTAATGCTAAGGCTTAGCTGTACGAAAGAATGTGAAACGCACTCCCTATCGCTCAACGGTTTCGGGGTTAAAATGCGGAGAAACTCTCGTAATACTTATTTTCCATTCAAAATCAACAATACTGTCGAAGTCACTAGTGCCATTAAATCAGAAAAATAAACACCTAAAGATATATTATTATCCACATATAATTTTCTATGTGGGATGATATTTACGTGGGTAAACCTGTAAGTGCTGTAAGCAAGATGGATCATCAACAAGAAACTACAGCCTATCGGTGCAAGCAGATTATTGCTCTTTATTTAGCAAATATTCCAGTAAGACAGATAGATAAGCGACACAGAGAAGTAGAACATAGGAAATTCGCTACTGGATCCCCTCCTAGCACAAGACCAAGACAGACAGATTAATACATGTGCCCAAGAACAACCACTTACCACTTGTTTTGCTATCAAGAAGCAAATTAATCTGCCAGCATTCAGCGGTGTTAGTGAAACCATGAAATCATAAGTGGAAAATTGGTCATTTTTATTTACACAATGAATTCCAACATATAAAACATGTAGGGCAGTTGTATGAAAGAACTAAAGAGGGAGACGTTGATAGTCAAAAGCATGAGTGCAACAATGAAGAGGATTAAAACCAAAATGGATTATATTAAAAGTAAGGGAGGGAGGGGGGGAACCGTGACAAAGGTAAGGGCGTCATCCTCTCCCACCCCTGGCGTGGAAATGACTGACAGAAGGCCTGCCGTGCACTGTTGCCAAAGGAAAAATGATTGAAATCCGCTAAATTAGCGTGAAGCTAATTTAGCGGATTTCAATCATTTTTCCGCCAGACTGAGGGGGGGGGACCAGAGAAATGTAATAATTTTATACCAGCTACACTGCTTTTGAAATCTCTAAATTTAGCAGGAAAATCACTTCATTGGTAACTGCTGGCATGAGTCATGAAAATGTGCCAGATGTCACTTTTTATTTATTTTTTGTGATCTAAAAAAAAGAAAAAAAATGCTAAACTTACCTAATATTTTCGCAAGATTAGTTTGTTTTACACCATAAATAATGTTTGCAGGGCAGGCAAAGACCGTTTCCGCCTCCTAAATGAACATTGCCAGACCCAGGGTTTTTTCCGAAGCTTAATGGAAGCGAGTCATCACTTCTTTGGGCGATCGTACCTGGTGCCAAGCGACGACTTGGCCGAAATTTTGAGTCTTACAGAACTGAATGAAACACACATCATCGTCTTGGAAATGTTCACGCGCATCCAGCTATACGGTATATATGACCACATAAAGTCACGTGGTGGTGAAATAAAATGGCCAGAAGATGAACAGCTGGTGGCACGAGCAACCCACCACCCGCGGTGAGGTGGCAAGGATCACGTGATTACTGTATAATCAACCCTCTCTCTCTCTCTCTCAACCTACGATAAATTACCTTACGCACTGCCAAAAAAGCATACATTTATTATACAATTTACTCGTAGCTCTCTCTCTCTCTCTCTCAAACTACAATGCATTGCTGAAAAAGTATACAGTACATTTATTATACAATTTACTTGTAGCTCTCTCTCTTTCTCTCTCTCTAACTACGATAAATTATCTTAAGCACTGCCGAGAAAGCATTAATTTATTATACAATTTACTCGTAGCTCTCTCTCTCTCACAAACTACAATAAATTACCTTATGCACTGCCAAAAAAGCATACATTTATTATACAATTTACTCACAGCTCTCTCTCTCTCTCTCTCTTTCTCAAACTATGATAAATTACCTTATGCACTGCCGTAAAAACATACATTTATTAGACAATTTACTCGTAGCTCTCTCTCTCTTTCTCAAACTGCAATAAATTACTTACGCACTGCCGTAAAAATATATATTTATTATACAATCTCTCTCTCTTTCTCAAACTATGAAAAAATTACCTTATGCACTGCTGTAAAAACATACATTTATTAGACAATTTACTCGTAGCTCTCTCTATCTCTCTCTTTCTCAAACTACGATAAATTACCTTACGCACTGCAGTAAAAATATAATTTACTCGTAACTCTCTCTCTTTTTCCAAGAGAGGAGGGAGGGATTGCAGAATGAGAGAAAGAAAGAGGGACCGATGTTGTGCCTTACCTCGTCATTCGAAGGGATGCTAGTTCCTCCATTCCTATATCTATTCTCTCTCTGTCTCTGTCTCTCTCTAACTACGATAAATTACCTTACGCACTGCTGAAAAAGCATACATTTATTTTACAATTTACTTGTAACTCACTCTCTCTCTCTCTTTCTCATGTGTGTGTGTGTGTGTGTAACTCACCGGGTCGGTCAGGATCACTTGCTGGTCGTGATCGTCAGCTTTTACCCTCCCGGAAGGGAGCTGAGAGCTCATATAGTCCGATCTATAGGCAAAGCTGTGACCTTCACACACGCACACACCCATCCCCTTGCTCAAGGGGGACAGTAATCACCCACTTCGTCAGTGAAACTTTTCGCAACCTGAGCGAGGCGCGAACTCCCGTCTACCAGATGGCAAGCGAGAACGCTACCACTGCGCCAGCGAGCGGTGTGTGTGTGTGTGTGTGTGTGTGTGTGTGTGTGTGTGTGTGTGCATGCAGATCCCCTAGCGCCATGTGTGGGGTTGGTGGCATCACGGGAGGAAAATTTACGTGCGCGCTCGTTCCACGGTGTCCACACACACACGCGCATTCTGAGCATATATGGGGCAGTGCGTAAGTGATATCGAGAGTTGCCACCTGCCACTATTCTCCATAAAAATTTCAGCCACCTACTCCTCGTGGCGCGGTTTTGGTACACCTTTGAAAACTGTGCTCATTTGAGGCCTATTGCTTTCGACTCTGGTAAGTCCCAAATGAGGCCTACTGCTCTCAACGGGTTAATACAGTAAACCCTTGATAAGCCGAACTATATGGGGCTCTACCCTGGTTCGAATTACCGAATTTTCCGGCTTACCAAATTTTCACCCCCCAAAATTGCTAAATTACCGAATTATCACCCCCCAAAATTGCTAAGACAATACCTATTACTTGTCCTTTCAACACTAAATTAAAGAAGCATATATAAATAAATTAGTTATGACAAAAAACAATATAGTGCATTTAATATACATTTAACCCCTTCAGTGCAGGGTGTATTTTCATTTTGTTCTTGCTGCCACCAGACAATTTTAGTCAGTGTAGGCTGGATCTGTGGAAGTGCACGGGGTTGGTACAGCCTTCGTTAGCCCCTTCAGTATGTGAGTCCAGTCCTGAGTGCCATAAAATCGGCTGGAGGAAGTGTAAATAAAGTAGAAATAGACGTCACAGTACTGAAGTGGTTAACTGGTAGAAAATCATTCACAGAGGCAGTACCGACTGTCGGTAACGTGTGTTGGAGATGGATTTTCACCCCCCCAAATTGCAATAACAATACTTATTACTTGTCTTCTTAACACTAAAGTAAAGGAGCATATACAGTGTATAAATTAATAAAGAAAGACAAAAAAGAAAGAATTCAGTGCACATAATTTGCCTTTCGTCAGAGGCAGAAGATCGTCGGCAGTTTGTTTTGTTTTGGAGACGGAGGTGGTGGAGGTGGTTTAACTCACACTTGAACGTAAATTCTAAAAAGTACCCAGTATTTATTTCGCTCTATATTAAGAACCAAACTTAAATGTAATCACTATAATAGACTGCAGTGTGACACCTTTCATTAGAAGCAGTAGATTCTTTGGCAGTTTGTTTTGTTTTGGAGACAGAGGTGGTGGACGTGGTTGAGTTCATACTGTAACGTAAATTCTAAACAGTACCCAGTATTTATTTCACTCTATACTAAGAACTAAACTTAAATGTAATCACTGTAATAGACTGCAATGTAACACCTTTTGTTAGAAGCAGTAGATTCTTCGGAGTTCGGCAGTTTTTGTTTTGGAGATGGAGTTGGTGGAGGTGGGTTAGTTCATACTTTAACGTAAATTCTAAACAGTACCCAGTATTTATATCACTCTATATTAAGAACTAAACTTAAATGTAATCACTGTAATAGACTGGAATGTAACACTTTCAGTAATAATAGTACTGAACTTTAATCATGATCACTACACTGTCACACGCGCACATTTTATTTTTTTAGCTTCATTCCTTTACGACTATAGGTGCCAGTATCACTTCTTTTAAGCTATGAACCTTCCATGGCAAGGCAGAAGGCAAAAGGAGAGCACTGTTCAGCACTAAATGACAGTAAGAATGGCGCAACTACCGTCTCCAAAAGCAAGCAGCAGACTGGCGCCACGAGTCCGCTTGGCGCCATTTCTCCCCCTACTTTTGCATTTCGGCCTACTTTCATACGTGGTCTCGGCCTGAGTTCGGCTAACTGAAGATTCCGGCTTCTAAAAGTTCGGCTTATCAAGAGTTTACTCTAGTATCACTTCACTCGTCAGTGGGAAGAGCGATAAAGGACTGGGGTTACTGGGGCAGCATGCTCCCAGTGTCTAATGAGTTGAGGCTCGTCTTATGCACAGAGCATACGTCTAAACCCACATTTTGTATGGAAATATTGGGAGCAGTCTTATACACAGGCTGGCCTCATACACCGGCAAATACGGTATTGGACGCAATGAAGAAGGTCAAAATGGGGAAAGTCCCACAAATTGATGGAGTACTTGGTGAAATGCTGAAGCATGGGGCGACATAACAGTACAATGGATATGAAAGATGAGCAGATTGGTCTGGGAGGAAGTTAGAGTCCTGCAGGATTGGAAATAGGTATAATTATTAAAATCATTTCCCTGTGATGAAAAGAATGAGAGAGAGTTTTTGATTGGCGATATGAATGGTAGTAGGGAATGTGAAGGTGGATGGAGTAGTTGGTGAGTGGGGTGTGCCTGCTGTGACAGATAAGAATGGCAGTGCTTTAGTGGACATTTGTGCCCCTCCCCCCCCCCAGGGATAGCCAATACCCTCTTCAGGCACAAAATGATCCATAGGTATATGTGGCGAGTGACAAAATGGGTGGGTGGTGAACTGAATGAGCGAAAGGCAATGACTGATTATGTGTGTGTGTATGAAAGGATGAGAAGGTGTGTAATGGATGCAAGAGCATTTTAGAGGTTGGTGAGAATCAAGGTCCAAGTGAAATGGAGAAAAGAAGAAAGAATGGGCAGGAGGTAGTAGTAGTATAGGCAAGGAGGATGGAAAGGTTACAAGAGGATGAAAAAAAGTCAGAATATAAGAGAGAAGTGAAGGAACGCTTGGGTAAATATGGATTGGAGCAAATAGGGGATGTGGAAGGTGTGTGCAAGATATTCACACATGAAATCTGTGCAGCATGTGAGGTGGTGTGTGGGGTGAAGACAAGACAAAAGGGGGTGCAAGGAACAGCATGGTGGAATGAAGAGGTGAGACAGGCTGTGACACAAAAGAAGAAAGCATATAGTGTGTGGATGAGAAACAGGGGCATGGAAGAAGTTGAGAGATGGAAGAGAGAGGTGAAAAGATTAGTAAGAGAGAGTAAGAAGAGAGTGGATGAGGAATTTGGAAGGAATTTGAGTGTAAAGTGGAGGAAATGTAAGAAAATCTTCTGGAAAGAGGTAAACAGAGTTAGAAAGGGTGACAAAGAAGTTAGCTGGGGAGTGAAAGATAAAAATGGTAGATTACTAGGGGAGAAGGGAGAAAAAGTGAGCAGGTGGAGAGAACAATTTAAGGAATTGCTGAACACAGAGAATGAAAGTAATGCAAGTATAGGTGGCTGGGGAATGGCTGGAAGACGGAGGGATGTGAGAAGAGAGGAAGAAATCAGCAGGATGAAAGTTGTGGAAGCAATGAACAAAGTCAAAATGGGGAAAGCCCCAGAAAATGATGAAGTGTGTGGTGAAATGCTGAAGCACAGAGGAGAGATGGTAGTAGAATGGATGTGGAAGATGTGCAGACTGGCCTGGGAGGAAGGTGGCATCCTGGAGGATTGGAAGTCAGGTATAATTATTCCCCTGTACAAAGGAAAAGGGGAAAAAGAAGCATGTGGTAATCACAGGGGAATTTGTCTTCTTAGTGTAATAAATGGTAGGATACTTATTGACAGAGTTAGGGAAATAACAGAGGAATTAGTTGGAGAAGAACAGGGAGGTTTTAGGAAGGGAAGAG
>JAGKTI010015555.1:0-20402 GCA_018397915.1 Birgus latro | reverse complement strand
AGAAACACGTTAAGGTGGTTTGGGCATGTGGAGAGGATGGAGAGTGAAAGACTGACGAGGAGAGTGTATGTGAGTGAGGTGGAAGGGGAGAGAGGGAGGGGGAGGCCGAGGATGAGATGAAGGGATAGAGTGGAGAGGTACATGAGAGAGGGGCGTGTGAGTTGGGAGCGGGGTAGTGAAATGGCGGGGGACAGAGAGACATGGAGGCGATTTGTTTGTGGCCACCCCGTGCGGAATTGAGGCGTCTGGCAATAGATAGATAGATCTTTAATGCAAGAGGCTTTGCTGCATTGTTTATGTGAGATATTATTTATGATTTATTAACATTTATTTGGAGTCCCACTGTATGGTATATGTTGGATGTGATGGTAAGAGACTGTTGTAGGGCTTCTTGTGTATGTGCACATTGCAGCTTTAAAAAAGTGAGCAATTTCAGTCTTTGATTGTGCTTGGAGACGTCTGATTATAAATATGTTACCATCTAGACAGAACTGGATTATTATTCCATCATCAGGGTTCATTTGTTGGTGACATAAAAGTGTGACTTTTTTTTTACCAAAGAAGAAGGAACCAAAGGCAAGGAGCACGCGAACCACGCCTTCCAAGAAAAAAAAAATACAACAGAGAGCCAAAGTCAAGATCCGTTCAATTCGAGATGCCTGGACACACTGCGTTTGAAAGACTGCAGATATAGGAGGTAGGAAATACAGACAGAATGAGAGAGAGTTCCAGAGTTGACCTGTTGCATAAATGAAGGACTGGGAGTAACGGATAACTCTTGCATTAGGGAGTTGGACAGAAAAGGGATGAGAGTTTGTTGCTCGATGGGTGCTACGCTCCCGTTGTAATGGTGGAGGGGTGCATGCAGATAGTTCAGAGGAGCAGTGACCATTGAAGAAGCGATTAAAAAAAAAAAATGAAGATGCAACAGTGTGGTAAAGAGACAGAGGTTGAAGCAAACCAGTAATAGGAGGAGAGTTAATGAAATTAAAAGCCTTTAACTCCACCTTGTTTGAAGAGCTGTATGTGGGAAGCCTCCCCACACATGAGAACTGTACTCTACACAGGAAAATCAACAACTGTGCAGGGGTAACAAAGGTACGGAATCGGTTTAGCACGCCTAATCTCGTGGAAGCAGATTTTACAAGAGATGAAATATGATCTTTCCAAGATGAATAAATCCAGAGCGAAGGAAACCCCATGTATGTATAAAGATGATGCAGGATTGAGCTGGATATTACCAAACATTAGAAAATTCTCCTGTAGAAGATTTTGACGGGTTGATAGGTGTAAGAACTGAGTTTCTGATGCATTAAATACAACAAGGTTACTTTTACCCCAGTCAGAGATACGAACCAAATCAGAAATTAGGCGGTCCATAGCCTCATCCCTCGTTTGTTGAAGTAACTTCTGAGATGGACGCTGCTGGAAGCGAATGGAAAGGTAAAGGATGGAATCATCGGCATATGAGTGGATAGGGTTGGAAGTACAGCTTAGAAGGTTATTGATGAATAAAAGGAAGAGAGTTGGTGATAGTACAGACACCTGAGGAACACCACTATTGATAAATCTAGGAAAAGAACGGGGGCAGTATACAACGCAGCTATAGAACGACCAGAAAGGAAGTTAGAGATGAAGCACAAACAGAAGGATAGAAACCATAAGAGGGCAGTTTGGAAATTAAAGATTTATGCCAGACTCGATCGAAAACCTTTGAGATGCCTAGTACACTGGCAAAGCTTTCGCCAAAGTCCCGAAAGGAGGATAACCAGGAGTCTGAAAGGTACGTGAGAAGATCGCCTATGGAACATCCCTGACAGAACCCATACTGACGATCAGAAAGAAGGTTGTGATAGGAGAGATCCTTTATTTATTATTTTTTTTATTTGTTAAGAATAAACTCGAAAGCTTTTGAGACACAGGATATTAAAGCAATTGGGCGACAGTGAGAGGATTGGAAATGGTCACCCTTCTTTGAGACAGGCTGAATGAGAGCAAACTTCCAGCAAGAAGGAAAGGAACAAGTTAACAGACAAAGGCGAAGGAGTTTACCTAGGCAGGGTGTATGCACAGAAGCACAGTTCTTGTTAACAACAGGAGGGACCCCGTCAGGCCTATAAGCCTTTTGACTGCAGTGAGACAGATGTTGAAAATGACAGGAGCCAGCACACATCCTTGCTTTACACCCAAATCCACATTGAAGGGTTCGGATTTGCCCCACCTATGGACGGACGAGCATTCATGTTGTCATGCTGACTTTCTAGCATGTTTTTTTTTTTTACTCCAAATTCTTAAAAATCATCCCTTAAGAGTTCTTTGTTGACAGTGTCAAATACTTTTGCCAGATCGATGAATAAAATATACAAGTCAAGGCTCTGCTCGTGGTATTTCTCTTGTATCTGTTGGGCAACAAAGATCATATCACAGGTATTTTGTTCCTTCAGAAATCTACATTGTTTCTCAGGAAGTGTTGACTCAGTCAAGTGTTTTGTCAGTCTGGATACCGTTATCTTGGCTAGTACTTTACTTTCATTCAGAAGGAAGGAGATTCATCTACTGTTATTTCAATTTATGCAGTCCCCTTTTTTCTTGTAGATGGTTACAGTATCAGATGTAATCCATTGAGATGGAATTTGTTCTTGGTTCCAATTAGTCAGCCTGAGATTATGGAGGCACTGGTGAAGTAACTGACCAACTTCTTTGATCAGTTCTACCATTTGTTCTCCCTGTCACACAGATTTCTTTGAGTATGACTTCTGTGATTCTAGAATGCAGTTTTTAGGGTTAAGGAACTAGGATGAGACGACCAGATATTACGTGCTCTATTCTTCATTGCAATAACGTCATATACATGCCCTCAGCGTTTTCATCAAACTAGTCTCTATTGTGACAAGTGAAATTTAGGGTTTTGTTCTGCAGTGCTTTGGAGTAGTGTCTTAATGTTCAGCCACTCTACGTCGAGGTTTGTTGAATTGTTGTTTCGATCAAATGGTAGGCACTGAAAAAGCTTGTCTGCAATAATGCTGCGGAAGCTGTTACAAGTTGCCACATCCTCTAAACGACAAAAGTTTATTTTCTTAGTGGATTGTCTGCGGCAAATTTGTTGGCGTATGACTAACTGCAGTTTAGTGAATATAAGGTTATGGTCTCAGCTCGTTTCTTGGCTAGGGCAATAATAACTTCTCTTTGATCTTGCTGCCTTACAATTAGTTGACAATGTTTAAATCGTGGGTGCATCCATAAGACACACACACTCTCTCTCTCTTTAATTCCGTGTTTCTTGGTCTACTTTGTTTAGACATCAAACCTCCAGTCTTACTTTGTCTCTTCTAAGAGTGAGGAATCTACTAACATATCACCACCCCAGCCATTCCTAATCAAACCCCTGGTATCCCACACCACCACCCTGCCATCCCACACCACCATCCCTGCCATCCCACACCACCACCCTGCCATGTCACACCACCACCCTGCCATGACATACCACCACCCCTGCCACCCCACACCAACACCCCTGCCACGTCACACCACCACCCTGTCATTACACACCACAACCCCTGCCATGTCACACCAACACCCATGCCATCCCACACCACGACCCCTGCCATCCCACACCACCACCCTGCCATCCAACACCACCACCCTTGACACCGGACGCACCACCTCTCTCATCCCGCACTATCATTCCTACCATTTTACGCCACCACCTCTGCCACTCCACACCTCCACCCCTGTCATCCCATACCACCACCCGTGTCACTCCACACCACCATCCTTGCCGCCCCACACCACGACTACTCTACCACCCAACACCATCACCGCTGCCATATCACGCCAACCACCCCTGCCATCTCACACCACTACTCTTGTCACCCCACACCACGACCCATGTCACCTCACAAGATCACCTCTGCCACACCACATCACCACCATTGCCATCTCATACGATCATCCCTGCCATACTAAATCGCCAATACGACACCCCCTCACCACCACCCCTAACATCCAACACCATAACACTGCCACCCCATATTACTACCCTGCTCATCCCAGACCACAACTTCTGTCATCCCACACCACCATCCTTGTCATGCCACACCTCCACCCTCTACCACCTCCCTGTCACCATCACCCTACCACCGACACAATGCACCACCACCCTGCCATCACCACCAACCTTCACTATACCCTGCCTCCAACGCCACTCTTCATCAGAACCCTGTACCCACATCCACCCACCACAACCCTGTACCACCAACCTGCACCACCACCCGGGACGGTAACTTTGCCACCACCACCACCCTGCACCACCACCATCCCACAGCAACCTGCATTACCACCCTGCATCACCAGTCTTCTACAGCACCCTGCATTACCACATTGCACCACCACCCGCACCACCTCCTAGAAGCCTCCACCCAGCACAAACAATCAGCACCACTAAACATGACCACCCCCCTTCACGATCACCCTGCCACCTCACACCACCACCCTACACCATCACCCTGCCACCACCGCCGTCGTGTCCTGCTGGCAACTGCCACTGCGTGCTGCCATTGCCAAATTCATACCTTAATCACGGTCAACGAGGTCGTTACAGTTGTATTTATGACTGTGTGCTGGTTCTATATGACCTTAAACTAGCCTTAATCACGCTTATAGGCCAGCGTTACTGGCAATTACACCACCGGAAACCACTTGCTTCACGGGCCATCATGGACACAGAAACTCATGGCAGATCAAATATAGCAAAATTAACCATACATGTCGTTAATGTTTTGACGGTATAAATGAAGTTTGTTTCTGACTTCTTTTTTTCGAGGTACCCCCTCTTGCCCGGGGGATTCGTTGTAATGATAGATGACGTTCACTGTAAGTGGTAGGCGGTGGCGACCATCATCCATTCACTTGATGTAGTGCTGCCTACTTCTTCCTTAGGCTTTATCATTCTTTGTCTGTGCCTGCCCTCCTCTCTTCCTATTTCTCCCATCTTTACTGTCACTTCTTATTGCTTTTCTTTCTTTTACAGGTGGCTTTACATTGAGTGACAAGCCAACCGGTTTCCTGTTAGCCGCCAAGAAACCACTTACAACGCTGAGTGGTAACCACATAACCAAACCATGCGTGCTCCCTACGTGTCAACAAGTGGGTTGGTGGAGGGTTAGTGCCCATCCCCGTAAAACAAATAACTCAAATGGCCACCCCTTACGGGATTATGGCGTCTGACAATAGATAGATATATAGACGCTCACTGTGTTTGTCACCTTAAATCTATCACTGCTAGAGTCCTTCCAACAGCTATTTTTTTTTTTTTTTTAATTTAGGGAGGAGCAATATCCTGAGTAAAATTAAGAGGTGCAATTGCACTGGAGGGATTAACAATCGCTTCACTACGAAACCTTTCCCCTCAACTGAATATTTTCGACTCGTGGCAGCAGCAACGGAAAAAGAGGCGTCATTTTCTGAAGGAGGCAATGCAGACTGATTTTTCTCTTCATTAAAAAAATGTTTCTCTCTGCTGAAGTGAATCATCTGACGGTAGTAAAGTTAAAGCAGAAATTCGTCACTTTTTTTTTTATGGGATTTTAATGACTTATAATCTCAAAGTCATTTTTTGCCAAAGCCAAAATATTAATAAAAAAGCACACAAAGATAAATAAGAACTATTCACTTCATTGCAGCTAACGGTTGAATATTCTGTGTCCTTAATCTAGTGTCGTGACCTGAAAGGATCAACAAACTGACCACAGCTGTTCCTCAAGCGTGTTGACTGAGGCAGACGTGAGACACAGGCACAACTCTTTACCCCCATCGAGCTTGGAACTCTTCAGGTTTTCCATCACTTCCTACTTTAAGTTGCACAGGAAATAGAAGAGCTCACCTACCTCACTCCCGCAACGTTATTCAAAGCGGGCTCAAACTGTCTTTTTGGTTAGGAATCCAGGGCTGTCATCGAACCTTCCATGCTGTTTATGTGTGTGTGTGTGTGTGTGTGTGTGTGTGTGTGTGTGTGCGTGCGTGCGTGTGTGTGTGTGCGCGCGCGCGTGGGTGATATTTAAATATCATTACAGTGTGTATTTCCCTCCACTTTAAATTCAAGTATAATATTGCAGAACACAGAAGCACAGTGTATTCCACTCCCTTGCCCTAGCTCCCTCCCCTCCCCACCTCAACCCCTCATAAAAGGTGATTCATTACTTTCTGAACTCCAGAATCATCTCAACATATCCGTTATTTATGAGCCGATGGGTGTGAAATTAGTTACTTAGTTCATTCATTTAATTATAATTCATCCATATTTATACTTGGCTCTTAGATGGCGCTTGAAGCAGGTAAACAAAACCGTGAGAAGCTCTCCTGAGTTTGACGAAATTCTCAAGGATCTAGGAAACTGCAACCCTCCTCCAGCCTTGCCAGAGAGCTATGGTAAGACCTAGTCTTTAGTACAGAGTCACCTGTATATTTAAGGCTTTTTGGACTTTGTCAGTATTTTTTATACTGAAACCAATACACCTGTCCAGACCCCTCCGGCTAGAATTTTTCGTGTCTGTGCATGTGCAGTGCGAGGAGCGTGACGTGTAGCGTCGTCATGGCAACGCCAATCTGACCAACACACGCACCAACTCCAATCCACTGGTGAAGGTGTTGCCAACACTCTGAACACACTAACCTATGGACGACTTCTGGAAATCGTCTGCCACCAAATGACTCAGTGTCAACAGCTCCTCTGTCCCGAGCACGAGTTCAGTTACCGTGAATTTTCTTTGTTGATGAGAGGACCTGTGTGGCAAAATACTATCGTACACTAATGAAGTATTGAAAAAGCTTCGTAACACTAACATAACAGAGGAGAATTCATTGCTCTCGTTATTCTATTTCCCTGAAAACGAAGCCCGAATTTCGTAAAACTGGTTCTTATATATTTTGTTTCGTTGTTTTAAATGAAGTTGCTACAAAGATGAATTAAATCTTGCCTCCTGAAATGTTTAATTTATACTGTAGTTTTTGTCAAGTTTTGTTTGTATCAGTCTCTCTTTTGACGGAAATTTAATAGTGATGTATTACATTAATCTAAATCAGCCATCCGAGCTCAGAGACAGTCCCAGTTCCAAGACCTGATCATGACTTACTCCGCTAGAAAAACACCCCACCACCACTTTCAAATAAGTCATATCAAATCTTGGAACGGGGACTGTCTCTGAGCTTGGATGACTGATGTAGAATAATTAAATACACCACCATTAAATTTCTCCAGAAGAGAGACTGACACAAACAAAACAAGTGCTTGGCTAAAACTACATTATAAATCGAACATTAGAGGAGACAAGAACTAACTCAGCATTGTAGCAGCTTCATTAAAAACAACAAAAAGAAATATATACTTGCCAGGTTTTCAAAGTTCAGCCTTCGTTTTCTGGAACGTAAAACAATGAGAGCAATGTATTCTCCTCTGTTATATTTTTGTTACGGAGCTTTTTCAATACTTCAGTAGTGTATGATGGTATTTTGCCACACAGGTTCTCACACCAACAGAGAAAAATCACGGTAATTCAACATGTACTCTGGGAGGACAAGCTGTTAACGGCAGTGGCCTCTAGGGGTTGGCAGCCTCGCAACCATTAGGGTGATATGGAATTCTCTGGACTTGCCACCTTTACTGATCTTGAGGTCGACATAACACTCACTGACAATGATGTCCTGTCTGAGGATACTTAGACCCCCACTTGACCTTCATAGACACAAGGGCACCACACCTACTGCAGTCTTTGTGACTCCCAGGCCGCCTTAGCCTGTAGCCCCACATCATGTCACCCAGGGTTCCACCTCCACCAAACGTTCCATGGTACAAGCTTTGGAAGTTAACAGTGAACCATCGTATCCTGCTGCAAAAACATCTAAGGGCAGTGAGACTACTTCTCAGTGCAAGGTTCCTGATCACTTGGTCCCTCGTCACACTCCTCAGAAGACACCTTCCCAGCCTGCACCAGTTCCTCCAGCATTTGCTCTTCAGGCTCTGTACGTCAAACTCCTCTTCAAAGAGTACTCGACTGTCGAAATGAAGCTTCGTTGTCTGAGGTCATCAAGACATTCCGTCTCGATCAGGAGCTAGCTGAGTTCATGAGGTCTGCTGTTACCTCCCACTTCCTCTGTATCTCAAGTCAGTGTACAGACATCATAGAAGGGATCACTAGTGGTGGGTTCCTGTCCTTGTTCCTGGAAGTTCAGGACTCAGTCAACAGACCACGCAAGTTCCCTAACTACCTCATCACCCGCTCCTCTGTTGGCATCGAACCATCCTTGGCCAAAGAACTCCCTGGCATTTACACTGCTCTTTGTTTCCATCAAAGTGGGACACCCATCAACCGACTTGTAACCTGGAGTTTTCCAGACCCTCCTCCACTAATTGTCAATTTCAGTTTCCTCCCGTGTCTCCCATCCCGTGAGCTACGCAGAACGAAGGACAAACAGCTGTGGTGAGTCAAATGCTGGGGAACCGGACATATATCACGCTACTGCTCTGCCTAGGAGAGTGTGCTTGGTGTGCTGCCAACCATGTCTCCCATACTTTCCCATATCACACCCCTTCAGCACCCTCCACTGCTGCTACAACTTCTACCTCAGTACCGCTACCCTTACCTGCACGAGACACCTCACAGTGGAGATGTCCTCATTGTTATAACCCAGGAGACAGTGTGTGGCATGGTTGTACCAAAAGCTCAGATCCTGCCATGGCTCCTAAAGTTGTGCTTCCACACTCGCAACCACCAGCACCACTGCCACCAGACACAACCTCATCTGAGACAGGGAGAGCTGGAGCTCCCGTTTCATCAGCCCTCAGGACTTGTTCCTGACCATCCCCCTTTGCTGACCTTTTTCAGTGTCTCAGTAACACAGAGAGAGTAACACAGAGAGTAGACCAGCATGCTCTCCAATACAAGTTTCTCTAACTGTCAACACCAAACTACATCCACGCTATATACTACACTTCCTTTTCAAAATTTGTAAAAAAAGAAAATGGCGCACTTAAATCATGCCTCGGAGTCCCCAGAGGGGGGGACCATAAATGCCCCCACCATCAGCCCCTCTCCTGGTGACAACTCATAGAGCTGCCTGGAACCACTGTCTGACTCACTCCTTCTTCATTTCTGTAACATTTGCGGCCTCTTCTCTAACCTTCGCTTCGTTGAACACCACCTCTCCTCCTCTAAACCTCATCTTCTCTTTCTCTCTGAGACTCAGCTGTCTGAGGCAACTGACAGCAAACCCTTTTTTGTATCCTCCTACTTTCTCTATTCTCATTTCAAAGCCAAAAGTGGCTGTTGCGTATATGTACGCAACGATCTATCTTGCTCTCGTGTTCCTGAACTTGATTCTTCTGAATTCTTTACTCTCTGGCTTCGGCTCTCCTGTCATTCTCCGACTAAATATATCTGTGCTGTTTACTTATCTCCTAATTCTACTGACTATCATAAATTCTTTGACTATCTTACTTCTACGATGGAACACATTCTATTCATATCTCCTTTCTCTGAAATATCCATTCTAGGAGATTTCAACGTTCACCACCATCTTTGGCTCTCCTCTCCTTTCACTGATCCACCTGGTGAACAAGCCTACATCTTTTCTATCCTTAATAACCTAGAGCAGCTTGTACAGCACCCTACCCATATCCCTGACCACCTTGGAGAGAGTTCCAACATACATGACCTTTTCCTAACAACCAATCCTTCTCCTTACGCTGTTAATCTTTTGTCTCCGTTGGGCTTATCCGATCATAACCTTATTACTTTAACTTGTCCTATCGCTCCGGTACGGCCAGTGGACCCTCCAAAGAAACGCCACCTGTGGCACTTTGGAGCTGCAGATTAGGAGGCCCTCAGGCAGTACTTCTTTAATTTTCCTTGGAATGATTATTGCTTCCATGCCCGGGAGCCATCTGAGTGTGCCTTGCGCATTATGGAGGTTATTATCTCGGGCATGGAAGCATACATTCCTTTCTCATATCCTCTGACTAATGCAAGAAAGCCTTGGTTCAATCATGCTTGTTCTAATGCTGTCCGCAACAAGGAGAGGGCCTATAAAAGGTACCGGAGCCAACCCACCCATGAATCACATCTTTTATATATTTCTGCCCGGAATCATGCTAAGTCTGTTCTTCGCTCTGCTAAAAATAATTTCATCCGTGCTAAATGTTCTCAACTCTCCAACTCGAATTCTTCTCACTCCTTCTGGCACTTTGCCAAAAATCCTTCTAACAACTTTGCCTCATCATCCTTCCCTCCTCTTTTCTACTCTGATGGTTCTGTAGCTATTCCTTCCACTGATAAAGCAGATCTCTTCACTCAGACTTTCTCCTCCAATTCCACCTTAGATGATTCCGGTGCTGTTCCTCCATCACTTCCCCCCTCTGACTTCCTCTCGACTGACATTAAAATTTCTTCAGCTGATGTATTTTCTGCCATCACTGGCCTCAATACTAACAAGGCATATGGGCCTGATGGAGTCCCTCCTGTTTTCCTCAAAAATTGTGCTTCTGTGATTACACCCTGCCTAGGTAAACTTTTTCGCCTTTGTCTATCAACTTGTACATTTCCTTCTTGCTGGAAGTTTGTTCTCATTCAGCCAGTCCCAAAGAAGGGTGACCATTCCCAGCCCTCTAACTATCGTCGAATTGCTTTAATATCCTGTATCTCAAAAGTTTTCGAGTCAATTCTTAACAGAATAATCTTAAAGCATCTTTCCTGTCACAACCTTCTTTCTGATCGTCAGTATAGGTTCCGTCAGGGACGCTCCATTGGCGATCTTCTCACCTACCTTTCAGACTCCTGGTCATCCTCCTTTCGGGACTTTTGCGAAAGCTTTGCTATTGCACTAGACATCTCAAAGGCTTTCGATCGAGTCTGGCATAAATCTTTAATTTCCAAACTGCCCTCTTACGGTTTCTATCCTTCTATCTGTGGCTTCATCTCCTGCTTCCTTTCTGGTCATTCTATAGCCGCTGTTGTAGATGGCCATCGCTCTTCTCCTAGACCTATCAACAGTGGTGTTCCTCAGGGCTCTGTCCTATCACCAGCTCTCTTCTTGTTATTCACCAATGACCTTCTAAGTTGTACATCTAACCCTATCCACTCATATGCTGATGATTCCACCCTTCACCTTTCCATTCAGTTTCCGCAACGTGCATCTCAGCAGTTACTTTAGCAAAAAAGGGATGAGGCTATGGCACACCTAATGTCTGACTTAGCTCGTATCTCTGATTGGAGTAAAAATAATCTTGTTGTTTTTAATGCATCAAAAACTCAGTTCTTACACTTATCAACCTGACAAAATCTTCCTCAGGATTACCCACTAAAATTTAATAATGTCCAGCTCAGTCCTGCATCATCCTTGAACATGCTTGGGGTTTCATTCTCTCGGGATTTGTCTTGGAAAGAACATATTACATCTCTTGTGAAATCTGCTTCCAAGAGATTAGGTGTGCTAAGCCGACTCCGAACTTTCTTTACCCCTGCACAGTTGTTGACCTTGTACACGGATTTTATTCGCCCATGTATGGAATACAACTCTCATGTGTGGGGAGGCTCCCCACATGCAGCTCTTCTCAATAGGGTGGAATCAAAGGCCTTTCGTCTCATTGACTCTCCTCCTCTTACTGATTCCCTTCAACCTTTGTCTCTTCGCCGCACTGTTGCATCTTTATCCCTCTTCTATCGCTACTTCAACAGTTACTGTTCCTCTGAACTGTCTGCTTGTATCCCTCCACCTCTACTACGGGCACGTAGTATCCGTCTAGCAAAAACTCTCATCCCTTTTCTGTCCAACTCTCTAATGCAAGAGTTAACCGTTACTCCCAGTCCTTCATTTATGCAACTGGTCAACTCTGGAACTATCTTCGTCTGTCTGTATTCCCTACTTCCTATGATCTCCAGTCTTTGAAACGCAGTGTGTCCAGGCATCTCGAAATTAATGGATCTTGAATTTGGCTCTCTTTTGTATTGTTTTTGCTTTTTCTTGGAAAGAACAGTATGCAGGCCCATGACCTTTGGTTCCTTCTTCCTTGCATTAAAAGAAAAATGATGGAAGCAAATAGTCAGAACAGTATCGGAACAGATTAGTCTATCCTGAGCTGAGTCGTGTATCTGATCGAAGTAAGCAATAGAGACATCTGCTCCATTGTGAATGCAGCACTGAAAGATAGGAATATTCTTTGTGAAGAAAATAAAGTCGAGCCCAGTAAAGTCCGCCGTCAGAGAAAATACTGGAGAGATGTCACATTGCAACAGCATAAAAATGACTTGAAGGAGATCGTTTGCATCGGTTTCGATGGAAACATCGATCAGACGCTCAAGAAAACCCCAGATGATCAGAGAATCGGGAAGGAAGATCACTACTCAGTAGTTGGTTTTCCTGACGCCGTTTACTTCGACCACGTTTCTTCCGAAAGTGGAAGAGCAGCAGTTATTGCCGAGGAATCATGTCTGTCATTCGAGAAAGTTTCAACAGATTCGTTGCAAGCTATCGTCTGTGATGGGACAAATGTCATTAATGGAAAGAGAAATGGAGTGATCCATGAGCTCGAAACACAGCTTGGCAGACTACAGTGGCTTGGCTGTGTGTTGCATCTTGTTGAAATAATTTTCCGAATGTATTTCGAGGCAGTTGATGGTTCGACAACAGGTAGACTAGGCTGCAGAGGAGCAGTAGTTCAATCGCTTGAATATGACCCAAAAGATCTTCCAGCTGTTGGTTATGAACATGTTGCTGGAGTTGGAAGTGATCTCAGCAAAGATCAGGGCTACCTGTACCGTGCATGTTTGGCAGTGCAATTGCCAAGTGGAAATGCTAATGAAGGTGTGGGACCATCTGCACAACCAGGACCGCTAAATCATGTCAGGTGGCTTATGCAAGCTAATCGCATACTGCGGCTTTACATGTCAAAGGAGCAACCATCACCAACCCTAAAACGTCTCATTTCATTCATTGTGAACTACTATGCTCCGGTGTGGTTCAGGGTGAAAGCCAACAGCTCGTGTCAGGATGGAGCCAAAAAAATTTTCTTCATGATGGAGCGCCTTCAAAAGCTGCCGTTGGAGGATCAGGCGATCATTCGCCCTGTGGTTGCCAATAATAACCACTTCTATCACCCAGAGAACTTCGGTGCCAAAAAGTATACTGAGCTTGTAGAGCTTTCTTCTGCCACAGTTCTTCCATTGCTGAAGAATAGACTGGACCAAATGGACAAAAGCCAACCCATCGTACTGGACGTGTACCCTTGCCATTCCCAAGCAGTGGAATGCTGCGTCAAGGACATCACATTCACCACAAGTAAAGTATTTGAGCATGAATCACATCATGGTATGCTCGTCCAATGTAAGCGATCTCGCAGCTTGTTCCCGAACCGTGAAAGTAAACAAGACTTTTGATGCGTTCAACTGTTCATGCCATTTCTACTGTTCTTTTTCTTTTTCAGGAAATATTGGCTTTCATATGATTTGAATACATTTATTTCAACTGTTACCTTTATTTTTAAAGTTGAAATTTATCACAGAAATTGCATTTTAATTCATCCGATGAAATAGGATCTGTTTCTAGTTTTTTTTTTTTTTTTTAGAAATACCCCTATTTTAAGATCCAAGGTGCTGGAATGGACACTTATATATCGAAACATTTTCTTCGTAGTGTAACTGTTATTGTAAAGGAGCACCATTCTGACCTGTTTCAACCTGGAAACCCTAAATTGATTCCTTTTCGACCCGCCCTAATGCACAATATCTTATTAATACATGTTTTGAACAATCACAAGCACACAACCTTCCTGAACATATTCAAGTTGAACTCTCCTCCCAGCAAAATGTCCACACTCTCCAACTGATGGCTGCATTACTGAAGGCAGATGATGATGATGATGTGCTGATAACTGAGGACAAATTGTGTTATGCTATCAGTAGAAGTAAGGCAACAACCCCCAGGGATGATAGCATCACTTACCCTGTCCTTCACCCACTCTTGAAAGTCCCTGGCAACCCCCTGCTACAGCTCTACAATCTTTGCATCCATAAGGGATATGTCCCAAATGCCTGGACCTCCAGCACGATTGTGTCCAATCTGATATCTGGTACCAGCAAATTCAGACCTATTTCCCTCACTTTCCACTTCAGCAAGGTGTTCCTTACCCATCTCATGTTTTGGCTGGAGGACAAACTCCCACCCAAACTGTATGGTTTTCTGCCATAACGAAATACCATTGTCAAGCGGAACTCTATACCCTCCTCTGCCCCACCACTGTTGTAGCATTCATTGATCGTAAAAGTGCCTTTGATGTTGCAAACAGAGATATCATCCTTGATCAGCTGGTGCAATTTGGTGTCCAAAGAAAGCTCTTGAGAGGGGTACTGGGTTGTCTCCATAACAGAACATTGTGTGTCCTTTTAAAGGGCATGTGTAGCTCCTACAAGGCCTTTGAACTCAGCACTCAGCAAAATGGAGTTCTAAACCCGTTTCCTTTTAATGTCCTTATGCACTGATTGCTCTCTCTTCTTTCCAACATTCCCAGAACCACTGTTACCTTTCTGATGATATCTGCATTCACTCCAGCTTTCCAGAAGATCTTCACTGCTTCCTTCAGCCATTCTACCATTCATCTTCCAATTGTGGCATCATCCTTTCTCAAGAAAAAAAAGAAAACAAGTAGAATCTTCTCTCCCTGCAGTTCAGGATTGCTTCCAGAATTCACTGTAGGAAATAGCGTCATCCTCATCTTCAGGCAGTACCCTTACCTGGGTGCACAAGTACGGATTACCCCAACCACACCCGTGAAACAACGTGTTCATCCCATCTTCCAAGACCTCCTAGATCGGTTACAACAGCGCTTAAGACTCTCAAGTGTCTCACCAACAATGTTGCCAGAATCCCCATCCCTGTGGCCAGAACTGTCTCCATTGTATTCATATGGTCAGTTGTCAGTTACATCTCCCATGCTCTCAGTCAACTTCCAAAGACATCCTTAGAACCCATTGGAAATTTTCACAACAAAGTAATGAGATACACCCTGGACTGTCCTATTTCCACTAAAATAGCGATCATGCAAAGTGAGCTCAATCTTTCCCTCCCCCCTTTGTCAAATATCTTCATTCTCCCCATCTTGCCCATCACTGTTCTCGTGTCATCAGAACGTTACTTGACCCTGTTGCACCTTGATCTCCACTTCAACCCGGCGTCTGCACCCTCGTTAATACTGCCTGTTCCATCCTACAAAGACATTAATGTTCTTGTGGAAGAAGCGGATCATGGTCGACCTCCCTGGAGGATTCCTTATCTTGAAGCTTGCATTACACATACCTCCAAGGCAGACCTTACACTCCACTAGAAACAACTAGCTTTGGAGACCATCGCAAAAATGTTTTCCTCAGATCCTGCAGCACGTCAGCTCTACAATGATGGTTCCCTGAAAACAGATGGGAGTGCTGGATGTGCCATCTACTCACCTCATTTGGACCCACCGAAGGGAGGCCGGGATGGCCTTAGATTACCGAACTCCTCTAGCTTTACCTACTGTGAGTTACAGAGACAATTGTATGCAGTTAATCTCCTCTCTCAGTGAAGACTGAATGATGAAGTTGACTGTGACTCTGTCTGCCCTTCAAGCCATCTCGTCTCCAAAACCCACAGGCCACTGCTTAGTTCAACAAAACTTACATCAGTTAGTTTCAGCCCATGAAAATTCTCTTACCATACAGTTTTTGTGGATTCTGTCGCATGTCGAAATTGCAGCCAATGATGCTGCATCTCCCTCTGTTGCAAAAAGAAGATACATTCAGCCGCTCTTCTTCCCATACTCCATCGGAGGAATGCTGCGCAGGCTGAGTGTAATCATCCATCACTATGACCATTCCGTCTATTTCCTCCAAAGTATCGTTAACATTAACTTACGGTTCACAGGCAAAATGTCATGTCTGTTCGATTTCGGTTAGGATATCGTCCTGTCTTGCAAGTCTCTGAGGCAGGAGACGTACCTCACTTCTCCTTCTGCAAACTATGTGACAATCTTAATGCCAACAACCTTCCCCATTACTGCCTTATTTTTTTTTTTTTTATGCAAGGAAGAAGGAACCAAAGGTCATGAGCCTGCAAACCATTCCTTCCAAGAAAAAAACAAAAAACAATACAAAAGAGCCAAATTCAAGATCCGTTCATTTCCAGATGCCTGGACACACTGCGATGAAAGACTGCATATCATAGGACGTAGGAAATACAGAGGGAGACAGTTCCAGAGTTCATCTGCTGCATAAGTGAAGGACTTGGAGTAACGGTTATATCATGCATTCGAGAGTTGGACGGAAAAAGGATGAGAGTTTGTTGCCTGACGGGTGCTATGCTCCCGTCGCAAAGGTGGAGGGATGCAAGCAGACGGTTCAGAGGACCATTGACCATTGAAGTAGCGATAGAAAAGAGATGACGATGCAACAGTGTGTCGAAGAGACAGAGGTTGCAGTGGGCCAGTAAGAGAAAAAGAGTTAATGAGACTAAAAGCCTTTGACTCCACCCTGTTGAGAAGAGTTGTATGTGGCGAGCCTCCCCACACGTGAAAGTTGTACACCACACAGGGGCGAATAAAACCCGTGTATAAAGACAACAACTGTGCAAGGATAAAGACGAAGTTGGCTTAGCACACCCAATCTCTTGGGGGCAGATTTTACAAGAGATGTAATATGATCTTTCCAAGGTATGTCCCGAGAGAATGAAACCTCATATTTGTTTAAGGATGATGCTGGATTGAGCTGGATATTATTAAACATTAGTGGGTACTCCTGTGGCAGATTTTGTCGGTTTCATAGGTGCAAGTACTGAGACTTCGAGATACCCAAGTCAGAGATACGAACCAAGTCAGACATTAGATGTGCCATAGCCTCATCCCTTGTTGAAGTAACTGCTGAGATGCACATTGCAGGAAATGAATGGAAGGGTGAAGTGTGGAACCATCAGCGTATGAGTGGATAGGGTTACATAAACAGCTTAGAAGGTCATTGACGAATAAAAGGAAGAAAGTTGTTGATACGACAGAGCCCTGAGGAACACTACTGTTGATAGATCTAGGAGAAGAACAGTGGCCGTCTACAACAGCAGCTATACAATGACCAGAAAGGAAGCTACATAAGAAGGCATATAGAAACCGTAAGAGAGCAGTTTGGATATTAAAGATTTTTGCCAGACTCGATCGAAAGCTTTTGAGATGTCAAATGCAATGGCAAAGCTTTCGCCAAAGTCCCAGAAGGAGGATAACCAGGAGTCTGAAATGTAGATGAGAAGATTGTCAGGGGAGAGTTCCTGACAAAACCCATACTGATCTTCAGAAAGAAGGTTGTGATAGGAAAGATGCTTTGAATTTGTTCTGTTACGAATAGACTCAGAGACTTTTGAGAGACACGATGTTAGAGCAATTGGGCGATAGTTACAGGGTTGGGAACGGTTACCCTTCTTTGGGGCTGGCTGAATGAGAGCAAACTTTCAGGCAAGATGGAAAGGTACATGTTGATAGACAAAGACGAAAGAGTTTACCTAGGCAGGATGTAAGCACAGAAGCACAGTTCTTGAAGACAACAGGAGGGACCCGATCAGGCCCATATGCTTTGTTAGTATTGAGGACAGTGATTTCAGAAAATACATTAGTTGAAGAAATTTTAATGTAAGCCATGGGAAACTCAGAGGGGTGAAGTGATGGAGGAACAGCACCAGAAATATATAAGGTGGAATTGGAGGAGAAAGTCTGAGCGAAGAGATCTGTTTTATTAGATGAAGAAATAACAACAGAGCCATCAAAGTACAAAAGAGGAGGGAAAGACGATGATGTAAAGTTGTTAGAAAGGTTTTTGGCAAGGTGCCAGAAGGAGTGGGAAGAATTCGAGTTTGAGAGTTCAAAGCATTTAGTACAGATGAAATTATTTTTAGCAGAGCAAAGAACAGACCTAGCACGATTGTGGGCAGAAACATATAAAAGATGTGATTCAGGGGTGGGTTGGCTCCGGTACCTTTTATAGCCTTCTTGTTGTGGACAGCATCAGAACAAACGTGATTAAACCAATGCTTTTTTGCTTTAGTCAAAGGATATGAGAAAAGAATGCATGCTCCCATGCCCGAGAGAATAACCTCCATAATGCGCATGGCGCACTGAGATGGCTCCCGGCCATGGAAGCAATAAACATTCCAGGGAAATCAAAGAAGTACTGCCTGAGGGCCTCCCAATCAACAGCTCCAAAGTGCCACAACCGATGTTTCTTTTGGCCTTACTGGAGTGATAGGACAGGTTAAAGTAATAAGGTTGTAATCAGAGGAGCCCAACGTAGAAGAAAGATTAATAGTGTAAGCAGAAGGGTTAGTTGTAAGGAAGAGGTCAAGCATGTTGGAAGTCTCTCCAAGGCAGTCAGGGATACGGGTAGGGTGCTGCACAAGCTGCATTCGTCATTAAGGATATAAAAGGTGTAGACTTGTTCACCCGGTGGATTAGTGAAAGGAGAGGAGAGCCAAAGGTGGTGGTGAACGTTGAAATCTCCTATAATGGAGATTTCAGCGAAAGGAGAAACTGATATGATGTGTTCCATTGTGGAAGTAAGATAGTCGAAGAATTTTCCATAGTCAGTAGAATTAGGGAATAAGTAAACAGCACAGATAAGCTTAGTCAGAGAATGACAGGAAAGCCGAGGCCAGAGAGTAGAGAATTCAGAAGAATCAAGTTCCGGAACACAAGACCAAGATAAGTCGTTGTGTACTTATACACAAGAGCCACATTTGGCTTTGAAATGAGTATAGAAAAAGTAAGAGGATACAGAAAAAGGTTTGCTATCAGTTGCCTCAGAGAGCTGAGTCTCAGGTAAGAAGGGAAGATAAGGTTCAAAGGAGGTGAGGTGGTGCTCAACAGAGAGAAAGTTAGAGGAAAGGCCACCGCGAATGTTGCAGAAATGAAGAAGTGGGTCAGACAGTGCTTCCAGGCAACTTCTTGAGTCGTCACCAGGAGAGGGGAGGATGGTGGAGGCATTTATGGTCCCCCCCCTCCCAGGACTCCGAGGCTTGTTTATCAGACGCCATTTTCTTTTTAAAAATTTGAACAGGAAGTGTAGTGTATAATGTGCTTATAGTTTGGTGCTGGAGAGCATGCTGGCCTACTCTCTGTTACTGAAACACTGAAAAAGTTCATCAAAGGTCGATGGCTAGGAACTAGTCCTGAGGACTGATGAAACGGGAGCTCCAACTCTCCTGTTATCAGCTTTCCATCCACCACTCGACTGGTGCTAGATGCTACAGCCTACTCCCTCAGTCAAGGATCTGCTGCCTCTGGGAGAGTCCCTGACTGATATATGTATTTATCTACTCACAGACAATCATTTAGATATCATTCTCGTGCGATAACCACATTTTAGTGGTTGCTAACTCAAGTATTGTAAACTCCAATACATCTATGTAATAAAACAGCATGCCTTGTGAGACACGATTTCCTCTGTACCTCGTACTTTGGTGAATGCTAACTCCTCTATTGTGAACTCCAATATATCTATGTAACAAAACAGTGTACCCTGCAAGACACGAGTTCCTCTGTTCATAATACTTGTTCATAATACTTTGGTGGATGGTAACTCCTGTATCATAAACTCCAATATAACTGTGTAACAAAACAGCATGCCAGGCGAGACACGAGTTCCTCTGTACATAATACTTTTAAGTGGAACTTGCCTGATAGGATGGCTGCAGTTTCCCTGATAATGGTTCTTTTAGCTAATCAAGTGTGCACGGTATGTTTTAAAATGATCTTCCCTTAAGGCGACCCCACGTGCAGGTAAAAATCATAAGTTACGTCAGGAGAATTTATAATTCGCGGTCAGTATTCAAGTATGGCATACGCACTGGATCTGAGCTGTTAACCACCAGGTGCCCAATTAAAAGCCACGTTGATGGGAGAGCAGCATTTATATTTGGCATATGTCTAATTGCTTTCAAATGTACGACAGTTTTCTACTGCAGTACTATATATAACTCATTTAGTCGGATGATTATACAGAGTTTCATTGAGCTACATTAAAAAAAGTGGCTATATTTGCATTGATCTGGAGCCTCAAAGCAATGAATCATCCTGCAGTATGTGATATGTTGATTTATTACCAAATGCTTAAATTATTTTCCATATAAGGATACAAAAGATAGCTCCAGGTCTGGGTGAACCTGTTTTATTCTCACAATAAGAGCAATTTGAATGTGCTCAATATCTACCTAAATAAACACACTCAATTAAACAATGACATATTACTTATATGAATAACCACATACAGTAAACAATGACATATTACTTCTCAGAATAAACACAGTACAGTAACAATGACATATTACTTATCAAAATAAATACAGGCAAACCTCAA
>JAGKTI010015554.1:0-20404 GCA_018397915.1 Birgus latro | reverse complement strand
AAAAAAAAAAAAACAGACTTTATAACGCATGATGTGGTATAAGGACCGATAGAAGTGATTAAAGACTTATGTAACTTGTATGTCCAGGTAAAGCGGAATAAGTTTGCTTAATATTCGACCACCATGTAGAATAGTCAGCCACTGATATACGACGGACGTTATAATGGAAACTTTGAAATATTGATCGTCATCTCTAATCTGAATAATATCCTGTTTGCAATTTCAGGTTTTAAGCTAATCTTAGCGGGTCTGTCAGGGTCCTGGTCCTTTGATCGTAATTACGGGTATTCGTTTTGGCGCCAATTATTCGAATCGGCCAATCACAGCGCGCCGTGACTGGGCGGGAAAGAGCGCGCCGCCCCCTACCCTGGAAATTTTGAACTCTTAGTTTGACCGTTGTGTTGGGAGGGGGAAAGAGGATCTGCTCCTGCATTATCTCCAGATTAACGGAGTAAGTTGTACTAAAATTGTTTCTGCTGTTAAGAATTATAAGTTAGTAAAGCAAAGTTGGCAGTGTTAAATTCGATACGAAAAGATGGAAAGGCTGGAGGAAGATGACATGATTGACGGCGCTGCAACGCGGCTGACCACCCATTTTAATTGAATATCGCCTTTGTGAGTTAATTTTCGCGTTTAAGCATTCTAACTGAGGGAAGAAAGCATTTAATAGGTGATGAGTGAACTTTAGAAAATTGAAAGTGATGAGTAATTTCTCGCACAAGCCTAATCCGGCGACATTTTTACGTTGCTATCTTCAGATGTAGGCTCTGTTCAGGGTGGATCAGTGCTGCCAGCTGCCGACCTTTAAATATCTGTAGGTCCACGAGTAAAATATCTTGGGATTCAGAAAAATTTCTGTATATCATAATTTCACGTAAATCTTGAAAACGATAAGACTTGTTAGTTAAGGATATGCTTCTTTATTATAAAACACACACTATATTAGCTGATTAATCAGTAGCTGTATATGTACTATGCATACTTTTACAATAAATATTTCAGTTTCAATTCACTTTCTTTTGAATAAACTAGGATTAATTATGAAATTATGGAGAATCATACGAATTATATCATAGTTCCCATAAGTATGGGAAAACAGAACTCTTGAGTAGGGCTCGAAACAACACATTGAATGATGAAAAATTGTGAATTTGCTAAACCTACCAAATACAATGTGTTAAAAAGGTATATTTATATTAGGAAATTCAGGGATATCCTGAATTATTAACTGCACCGATGATAAAATCTTTACTTCAAGCTTGAAAATTGAGAGAGAGAGAGAGAGAGATCCAAGACTAATAGGTAGATTTATATTAGGAAATTCAGGGATATCCAGAATTATTAACTGCACCGATGATAAAATCTATACTTCAAGCTTGAAAATTGAGAGAGAGAGAGAGAGATCCATGACTAATAACTACACTGATGACAAAAAACTATAGTTCACGGTTGAAAACGAGAGATTGTCCTGAGTCCTGTTATAGTCACTGACATCTTTTACATCTTTGGGGACACTACATATAATTCATTAACGACAGCATTTGGGGTGGCAATTTTACGTTAGATCAAGTACTGTTAGATGAAACAAGCCTCTTTGCAACAATCCCGTAAACATAGTCGTAGATAAGCGGTTTCTAAGTTGTTTTCATTCTGTTCACTGCGGAAAACAACCGTTGCACGAATATTTACTGGTAATATTTTGGACAATGATTGTTTAGTTTTCAATACTGCTATTTCCCCCCACCCCACCCCCAAAAAAAAGTTTGTATTTTCCATATTTGTAAATTATCTTTGATATTCCATATTTGTAACATTTCTTTGATTTTTGTGAAAACTAAGAATACCTGTAGTTTTGGCCCAAAATTGTTTTTCTGTATAACCTGAAAGTCTGTAGAAACAAATTTCTGTAGACCTGGCAACACTTGGATGGATGTTTTGAAATAGGCGAGTTACATATACATAGCATATAGCACTCATGAAGTCACCCTGCAAATGGTGAGAATAGTTTGGCTGTAGCAAAACTAAAGTGGATAACACCATGGGAATGGAAGGTTTGAAATGTGTAACTCAAGTTTTCTTTTAGCCTCACCTAGCATAAATCAGGTGTAAATGGAAATCCAAGCTTCATCAGTGAGGAAATGTTCAGTTTTGGCTGGAAGAGGGAGGGAGCGGCGCATCGGACGAGAGGGAGGAGGTGGCTCGCGCGGGAAAGGCGGTTGAGCTGCCGGCTTTCCCGCGCGGCGCCTCCTTGTCCGACATGCCGCTTCCCACCATCTCCCGGGCGCAGTCTTTTTCCTCCCTGCCAAAACTGAGTATTTCTCCGAAGAAGTAGGAGCTTATTTTTATGAATAATACGCCGCATTTAATAGACGCAAGTTAATCATTTCTTGTCTCCCATACCTGGCACAAGCCACGCGCCATTACAGCTGTTCTTCCCCACCAAAATGAACTACCTGCTAAACATATTTGCATACCAAATGACAAAAGCAATATTTCTACGAGTTGCGAAGTTTACAACCCCTTTAAAATACGGAATTTAACTTGGGCGAACATCTCCCAATTGGGTTTACCTTATGCATTTCCCGCCATAACATTGAGAATGAATTTTGCATCTTGCAACTGAGGGTTCCTCCCCCCCATTTTTTTTTTTTTTTTTACATTCAAAAGCATACCAGATCCAGTTTCATTTGCCACCTGAATATAAGTATTTGATTAAGAATTTCCAATGGAAGTCGTAAAGCCAAGTTGTGAGTTGTTGACCATTGAGAATTTGCAGGGGAAGCTGTATAGCCTAAGTTGTTTAATTCGATGACACTGGAGTCAAACTACTGGGTAGTTTGCCTAAGCAATAGTCACTGACAGATCTCAAAATCTGAAAAACTCCCGAACTCGAGAAAAAAATTGCGAAGTAACAACGTACCGCAAAGTACCCTCATCTGTGGGGCTCGAGCCCATGTCGCCACTGCATGTCTAAAAGGTGTGTGGCCGTTACGTAACTATAACATTTCCAGTTGGATCCACCCATTCTGACTTACTGCAATGTGGACAGTAGTGACTGTAAGTGCTTGCGGTCTCGATGGTTAAATATTATTGAAGAAATGTGAGATTTAGAATTTGCACCTGCTTGTCTTACGCAGNCTATACAACTTTTCATAGCCGTTCATTGTGACAAATCGCTCTAGCATTTATCTGTAATGACAGCATTCTTTATACTTTAATAAGAGGAAGCAGTGTTGCTTAGAACAAATTACTTTGCACTGTAGGGCCAATATGTTCTGGATCGAAAAAAAGCGGGGGTTGGTAATCTAGGGAAGCTTCCACTCGTAATTAGTATAATTTTGTGCTTTGTGAAACATCCATATTATATAGGGTATATAATTTTAGGTGGAAATGCATATTTTTGAAGAACCACATCAGTTTCATATTCAAACCAAGCCTCAAGGAATCCTAGGTTAATTGAAAACACTAGCTTTGGTCCTAACCTCGATATGGTCAGTGGAATGGGCCTTCTCAAAGCTTGCAGTATTGTAGAATAGGAGCTCTGCTAGATTTTCTGGAGAGGAACAGTTTATTTAAAGAGTAGAGGTAAGAGGTAGTGTGGGTGATAGGCTGGTAAGCAGTTGAACTCTGCATGTGCTTTCAGGTTGATCCATCTCCCATCAAAGACTGAATGGTAACCCCATCTGAGCACATGGTGAAAAGAGAGCATTGGCAAGACTTCTGGCTGATGGCTTCAGTTTAAACAGCACAACTTCAACTGCTTTCCAGTGAAGATAAACTAGGTAGCATCTTTAGTACCATCCCAGATGACGCAGTAATAGAACAGTGCAGTATTGGCAGTATCAACCTATCCTGGACCAGCTAGATATCAAGAAAGGGGATGATTACAGCAGTGGGCCTACAGACTTTTTTTAAGTATAGTATTTGGGTAAGTATTCCGACTAATACCTTTCACCTTTTACAGCATAGAAGATGGCCAGACTTTAAAGCGACGCGTTCCTGCTGCGTAAGAAACGTGTAACCTTAACTTTGCCAAGATTTTTGTTCACTTGCAGGTGAATTTGTTCAGTAGGATTTTTTTTTAATGGTTCTGCATTCCACAGCAGTTTAATGGCTAGCATTGTACAGTAATATGGTATTAATCTCTTGTTGCAGTGTAACATTAAAGTTTGGAGAGAGGGCTGTTTTAGACAAAGTGGAAAGAGTGTACTGTAGTGATTTTGGCCCAAGCACTTATGAACGTGGCCGACTGAAGTAAAATGGAACTAATAATTTACGGTACTTAAGCAACATGCCCATATGGGTGGTTAGGTTTTCTAGATTTTAGGTTAACTTCTTTGAAGTACCCAGTGATGTTTTCTAGATAATATTGGTTATTAAAGGTGATCTAAATGCATTTAGTATTGTTCCAGATGATTAACCAAACTTTTCATTTTAATACGGTATATTTGAAAGTCACTCGTTCGCAAGTTAAATTTGAAGCTGCTACCCAGCCTAAAATAAATGTGCTTAATGAATGAACATTGACTTCATCAAGAGCAGCTGTAGTGCGTGTATTTCATCACGTAATTTTGAAATGCTCTCAATATTTATTTAATTTTACTGTTGAACCTGTTTATATTCGGTGATCAGATAAGTATTTGTGTGTATAGGAATATGCCTGTGGGATGGAGTTTAAATTCCTGAGGGTCGAAATGTGTGTGTTGTCCACTCAATTGGTGCGTTGTTTAGTTTGTCCTCTGTCGTGTTTTTCTTATTGCTTTGGTTCTGCATTTCCTCTGACTGGGCAAAGAGGTCGGGATGACCATGATCAACTTTGGTGATAGTGATGTGTTCGTGATGTTGGAATTGGTGATAGTATTGATAGTGATATAATAATAGTGATTTGAGGACGATGATAATGATTAATGATTGTATTGCAGGAGTGATGAGTAGGTGACAACCTTGTACCTTCCTCAGCTAGTGATAATCCCTCCTGTTCTGTGATTGAATTCGAAAATCGTCGAAGTTGGAAGATTGGAAGATCCGGGAGATGACCCAGACGTCCCTTGCCGATGGAGAGGATAGCACAGGTGTGGTAATCCTACTTTTTGCACGATAGTAGGAGGCATTGTATCACCATTTTCTTGGTGATTTACAGCATTTTACATTTTTTGCAGTAACATTACCTAGTTATATTTTTTATTACTGGGCTAGCTTGCATTAATATAAAATAGTATAGTTTTTGGCAGTTTATTTACATCGTGTTACAACTTTCCCTTACATAGAGACAGTTAGCATTAGCAAGGTATACTTGTAGGGTATACATAGTAAAAATGCAGTTACTTGGTAAGGATGGAACAGTGCAAAATCTTTTATCATCTATGGTGCAGTATACACTTTATTGTATTTGCATGTGTTAATATGTGTTCGTTTTCATTGGCTCCATCAGGCTTGCATGCGTCGGCCTTGGTCGCCTAATGGTGGCTGTTTATGCTGCACAATCTCTGGCAGCTTCCCTATTGAGTCTGAGGTCACACTCAGTGACCTTATTCCAACAGGTCTTTTTCGGTCTGCCTCTCACCACCCTACCCCCAACATTAACACTTCTCACTTTCTACACTCAAGTATCATCCCCCATCCTCTAAACATGCCTAAACCATCTCAGTCTACCACTCATCATCACATCAGTACACTCCAGTCCCATCCTTCCTCTGAACTCTTTCATTGTAAACCTAACCCCTCCAGGCCTTGCACTCAAGGACGCACTGCACATCCACCTAATCATTACCGTTTTTGTACGTTTGAGTCAGCGAATACCTCTTTACTGCTCAGGTTTCAGCCATACAGCATTACACTCCTAACACCTACCGCATACAAAGATCCCTTTGCACGGAGGGAGAGCCCTCTCTGTCAGGAGAGGCAACAGCTCCCTGAACTTCTTCCGACCATTCCTCACTGTAGCTCCTGCCCCACCTCCAGCACATAACATGTCTCCCAGATAAAACTTCCACACACAAAAGACTCACCAGCAAGTTCAATCCTTTCACATCTGGCAATATCCACATGCTCTCCCTGACACATCGCACACATGAGATCAGCATTATCTCGCAGTCTACCTCTAATATCACTACATCTCTTATGCACCCACTTATCACAGACTTTGAACAATTTATATTTAAATGTTTGTACAAGTATTGGCACCAACTACTGTATATTTGAAATTGTTCCTAAATGTATATCTACCTATCTGTAGCCAGACACCTAAAACTCACAAGGAGTGATGTAAAATGTATAATTTTTTGGAACTCTAATACTGTGTTCTCTGCTACAGCGTGATTATTAATTAGTATTGCTCATCAATTCTCAGTATTACTATACAGTGTTTTGTTTAGTTAACTGGAAATGTCTCTGCATGTAGTATGTTTTTTTAAGTAAGGGGACATCAATATATGTTTGGTTTTGTCTTCTAGGTGAGGTATGCTACTCCTGTCATCCTGTTGTAGCTTACTGGTCTGGCCCCGTGGTGAGTGTTTGATTTTGAATTATTAACTCACAAACTGCAAGCCACGTTGTACGTTCCACATAATCTGTTTATGTAGAGGTTAGGAATTTGCTTTCATGACTCTACCTACCACATCCATAATTGGAAAAGAGTCTGGATGATGAGATCCTAACTCTCATCCTTAGGTCTGGATGTTGATGTTAGCTTTGTTAAGAGATTATGTAAATATTTCCTCCCCTTTCCCCATCTAAGAAATAGTTGCCAGTTCAGATGTAGTGCCCTCAGAACTACATGTCCCATGCATGGCTTAGTAATAGGCTCTAATTATTTTGCTGTACTGGAGTACTATGATTCAAAATATTTAGGTCAGAAACTAGATAGGGAAAATTTTGGAAGTTAAAATAGTGATGATTAGTAGAAAATCATGTAATAAGAACGTAGCGTACAGTGCCAGTAACAGCAAATCAAATAAAACATTAATGCCATAGCATCAGTTTGCATACATGTTGACCAAAAAATATGTAATACCCTATATTGTGACATATACAAGCCTTAGCATATCTTACTCTTCATGACTTGATTTACCTTGGTATGAATTGGAACAGTAATGCTGCAGTTTCTGGGTTAACTTTTTGTATGGTTAATTATATTTCAAGATACACTTGTTACAGTCAGCAATAAAGATACCTCACTACCTGCTGTACTTGTGGCCCCAGTCTCATATGTAAACTTTGTGTACTGCATGCTAAAGTTTTCCTTTTCCTGCAGTCCACCATCCTCCTTTTAGTGTGTAGGGAGGATGTTTAGGGACATTTTTGTAACAGCAGCAGTTACTTTGTTGCCAGCACGTTCCTTTTTGGTACCACCTAACGTACTTAACGCTGAAATGTGGGTAAGTCATTATGATACATGGAGCACCCTATGATGGTGGAAGTCTTACACTTGATATTTTTTTTAGTTGATGTTATATAAAATAATTCGGTCCTTGTGCTATTTTTGCTTACTACGTGTGACATCTTCATGCATTTGTGATTGTTATTATTACTGGTAGTCTGAAAACTTGGTTCGCATCAGGGTTGGCATTGATTAAATCAAATTGATTATGTGATTAAATAATTGAACTTTTTGCTAAAAAAATCGTTTTTTTTTATCTAAGAGTTAAAAATTAAATCTGAAGGTTTATAAAGTTGTGTATAACTGTGTTGGCATTTATTTATTCAGATACTGTATTAAGTTGGCAGAGTTTGGAGGATGATGCAGTTAGAAATTTATACATTGTATAACAAAAAATATTTTTCATTTTTAAGTATTGAAATTATTTGTACATCTGAAGTAAGGCATAAACCAAAACCATAAGACTCGGTAGGCTATGCTTGGCCACTTAAGGTAATGTCATTATAATATCAGCTTATTATTTTTCTGTGTTGTAATATAATCAGCTTTGGAATATGCTGCCTTGATTACCACTGGCAACTCAGCTTTAACCAACAGTGTACAGACAGGACCTGAATAGGTATGTATCTGGATTCTTGGCAGTGGCCTTCAGCCTGAATCATCAGTGGATAGACAGGACATGTAATTAACAGTATTCAGTATAGCTACTGCTTTGAAATATTAGCTATATAGGTAATAAAGAAAAATCAAATAAATCGAATAAATAAAAGAATTGATTTTTTAAATTTTTTGATTAAAAAAAATCAACCCTGGTCTGCATATAAATTTCGACTGTTAGGGGACCGGATTTCTGGTAAGGTATTCAATATCTATATTATTATTTTAATTGTAAGTCTAAAAACTGGCTCAGCTTATATTGGGCCTAACAGTTAGCACTGGCTTAGTTTGGTTACTGTAGGGGTCCCGTACATATAAATTCCCCGTTTGTATAATTATGATTGTTCATTTTATTATCTGCTTATACAACTGTCAAATGTTTATGAATAAACAAGGGTAAAAGTTAGTATGCATTTCAGCACACTGAAAGGGACATTATTTGACATGAAATTTATGGTGAGTTGATTATAATATGGTAAAAAATGTGTTCACCAATACATGTACTGGTAAATTACTGATATGGTGTAACATTTGAATGATGGCAACCTTATGAAAAGCAGAAATTAGATAGGTGAAGCAGTTGAACGAGTGTAACCTTATGAGAAAGGAATACAAATCAGATGAATGATACAAACCTCTTAAGAAACTAAAAATCACATATTAGGTGAATGACCAAATCTTGTGAAAAACGAAAATTACAGATCAGGTGAATGATATAACTTCTGAGAAACTGATAGTACAGATAAGGTAGACCGATAACCGTCTGAGGCTCGAAAGTATTTCTGGTGTATCATTGCGAGTGCTCTTGTGGTGTGAATGTTTATATGATTACTGTAAAAGGTCTAACAAAAAGTGTGGTTTATGCGTCTGTCAAAGCTAGCATTCACTGTGGCCATCATGAAAACCAGTACCCGGGTCACATATGCTCAATCGTGAATTACTGCGTACCAGCCTCAGCGAGATTAGTTGTTCACTATGCATTGTACGTCAAGTTATCAAGCTCCCAGGTTGTTCATTATGCATTGTACTGTACATCAAGTTATGAAGATCCTGTCTTCAGTGTTTTCATGCAGATAATTTGAAGCAGTTGAATGTAAAATAAGGGGAGTGGGCATCCGTATGAGAAATAACAGAAGAGGTGGAACAGTTGGATGATTTTAAAATGCGACTGGCAAGTTAAAAATATACTGATAGGGTGAAGCATTTAAGTGATTGTAAAGTGTTGCAATTGGCACCTCTGCGAGAAATTTAAGTTACCGTACAATGTGGCAGTTGGCACTCGTAAGGAATTAAAACTACAGATTAGGTGAAGCAGATGAATGATACTAATCTCAAGAGAAATTAAATCAGTTTATTGAAGCGGTTGAATAATAGGAATCTTATGAAGGGCTGGAGTTATAGATATGATGGAGCTGAAGTTAGACCAAGAATGAGATGGATAGGGTAAACGAGTGTAAGTGTGAGTTGGAGAAAGGGCAGCCTGACGGCAGAGGACATGGTGACTGGAGAGGGAAAAAATTGGCTTGAAGATGTGAGAAAGATTAGTTGAGAGACCAGAAAGATTGGTCTGGAGTGATTGGTAGGAAGTCAATGGTGAATTGGGAGACCAGAAAGATTGGTCTGGAGTGATTGGTAGGAAATAAATGGCAATTTGGGAGACCGTAAAGGTTGGTCTGGAGTGATTGGCAGGAAGTCAGTAGGGATTTGTTGGAAGCCAGAAAAATTGGTCTGGAATGAGTGATCGGCATTAGCTAAGAAAAAATAGTTTAGACTGGAAAGTGGTAGGAAGACTCTGAGATATTTGGGAGACCAGAAAGATTGGTCTGGAGGGTATGATTGGTCTTGAAAGATAGGTATTCAGAAGTCAAAGATAAGTTGGGGGACCAGAAAAATTGGTCTGGTGTGATTGGAAGTAAAAAAATCTTTGGAGACCAAAAAGATTGGTCTGGAGTGATTGATAGAAAGTCGAGATTATTTGGGAGACCAAAAAGATTGGTCTGGAGTGATTGGTAGGAAGTCAAGAGATTATTTAGGAGACCAAAAAGATTGGTCTGGAGTGATTGGTAGGAAGTAAAGAGATTTAGGAGACCAAAAAGATTGGTCTGGAGTGATTGGTAGAAAGTCGAGATTATTTGGGAGACCAGAAAGATTGGTCTGGAGTGATTGGTAGAAAGTCAAGAGATTATTTGGGAGACCAGAAAGATTGGTCTGGAGTGATTAGTATGAATCGACATGGCGTCCGTTAGTGCGAGTACGACCACTTCCAAAAAATGCAGCAGTACGGCGATATAATAACGAAGTCCCAGTGACTCCCCGATTCCTAAGCTTACGCCTAATGTCAGATCGCTGTTCATACCACGTTGTGTACAAAAAGACCAATTCATTAGGTAATATTGAGCCCACGTGAACCTTAACAGCAGCTTATCATAGATTGTCGTTCTGAACATCCGTTGAGTCCCGCCCGGGGCAGTTTGAACCTGCTTACAGATATGCTTTTGGCACGCGTATCTCCTCTGCATTAATAAGTTATGACTCCCTAAATTTTAAGCTGCCACTTCGACATCAAAGGGTCAGGAAGTCAGGACTCAAAATTTGAGCTTAGTGTAAGCCTTGAATCAAGAATGGTTAGTCTGGATAGGACGACCGGTAGGGAGTCATGAAAGATTAGTTGGATTCTAGATTGGTGTTGAGATTCGTAGGAAGTCGAGAATAAAATTATTGGGAGACCAGAAATTGGTCTAGAGTGATTGAAAAGGAATCAAGAGATTCGTTGGCAGGCCAGGATTAGTCTGCAGTAATGAATGGTAATGAAGTAAGAAGGATTGGTCTAGGGTAATTGGAATGAAGTCAAGCAAGGATTAGGTGGGAGACCTGACAGGATTGGTCTAGGGTGATTGGTATGAAGTCATGCAAGGATTAGGTGGGAGACCTGAAAGGATTGGTCTAGGGTGATTGGTATGAAGTTAAGCAAGGATTAAGTGGGAGACCAGAAAGATTGGTCTGGAGTGATTGATATGAATCGACACGGCGTTCGTTAGTGCAAGTACGACCACGTCCAAAAAATGCAGCGATACGGCGATATGATAACGAAGTCTCAGTGACTCCCCGATTCCTAAGCGTACGCCTAATGTCAGATCGCCGTTCATAGTTCATACCACGCTGTGTGCAAAATTACCAATACATTAGGTAATATTGAGCCCACGTGAACCTTAACAGCAACTAATCATCAATTTTCGTTCCGTACATCCGTTGACTTCTGCCCGGGGCAGTTTGAACAGGTTTACAGAGATGCTTTTGACACGTTTATCTCCTAGGCATTAATAAGTTGTGACTTCCTAAATTTTAAGCTGCGACTTCCACATTAAAGGATCAGGAAGTCAGGAATGTCAAAGTTTGAGCTTTAGTTTATGCCTTGAATCAAGAATGGTTAGTCTGGATAGGACGACTGGTAGAGAGTCACGAAAGATTAGTTGGAAGCCTAGAAAGATTGGTGTTGAGATTCGTAGGAAGTCAAATATAAAATTATTGGGAGACCAGAAACTGGTCGAGTGATTGGTAAGGAATCAAGAGATTCGTTGGCAGGCCAGTATTAGTCCGCAGTAATGAATGGTATGAAGTCAAGGAAGGATTAGGTGGGAGACCTGAAAGGATTGGTATGAAGTCAAGCAAGGATTTGGTGGGAGACCTGAAAGGATTGGTCTAGGGTGATTGGTATGAAGTCATGCAGGGATTAGGTGGAAAACCTGAAAGGATTGGTCAAGGGTGATTGGTATGAAGTCAGGCAAGGATTTGGTGGGAGACGTGAAAGGATTGGTCAAGGGTGATTGGTATGAAGTCAAGCAACGATTAGGTGGGAGATGAAAGGATTGGTCAAGGGTGATTGGTATGAAGTCATGCAAGGATTTGGTGGGAGACCTGAAAGATTGGTCAAGGGTGATTGATATGAATCGACACGGCTTCCGTTAGTGCAAGTACGACTGTAAATTACGTCCAAAAAATGCAGCGGTACGGCGATATAATAAAGTCCCAGTGACTCCCCGATTCCTAAGCATACGCCCAACATCAGATTGCCATTCATACCACGCTGTGTATAAAATGACCAATTCATTAGGTAATATTGAGCCCACGTGAACCTTCAGCTAATCATCGATTTTCGTTCCGTACATCCGTTGACTCCCGCCAGGGGAAGTTTGAACCGGTTTGCAGATATACTTTTGGCACGTGTATCTCCTCGGCATTGATAAGTTGTGACTTCCTAAATTTTAAGCTGCCACTTCCACATTAAAGGATCAGGAAGTCAGGACTGCCAAAATTTCAGCTTTAATGTAACCCTTGAATCAAGAATGGTTAGTCTGTATAGGACGACCGGTAGGGAGTCACAAAAGATTACTGGGAAAGCTAGAATGATTGGTCTGGAAGTAATGATTGAAGTTGATGGGTAGAGTTGAGAGATTAGATGGGAGACCACAGAATGATAGGGAATGATTGGTAGTATGAGTTAGGAAATATTAATTGGGAGACCAGAAAGAGTGGTCTGTAGGAAATGATTGATTGGTTGAAGTTTAGTTGGGAGACCACAGATTGGTGTGGAGGGAATGATTGGTTATAAGAGTCAAGAAATATTAGTTGGGAGACCAGGAAGATTGGTCTGGAGGGAATGATTGATTGAAATTGATTGGTAGTTGTGAGACCAGATTGGTCTGGAGGATATGACAAGGAAATTGATGGGAGTTGGGAGACCACAGATTGGTCTGGAGTATATGACTGAACGAAATTGAGTGGCAGGAGGAGTTAAGAGACCAGTGATTGGTCTGGAGGATATGACAACGAAATTGGTAGGAGTTGGGAGACCACAGGTTGGTCTGGTGGATATGATTGAACAAAATTGACTGATAGGAGTTTTGAGACCACAGATTGGTCTGGAGAATATAATTGAACGAAATAGATTAGTAGGAGTTGGGAGATCACAGATTGGCCTGGAGGATATGATTGAACGAAAATGGTAGGAGTTGGGGACCACAGATTGGTCTGGCGGATATGATTGAACGAAATTGATTGGTAGAAGAAGTTGAGAAACCACAGATTGGTCTGGAGGATACGATTGAATGAAATTGATAGGAGTTGAGAGACCACAGATTTGTCTGGAGGATATGACTGAACAATATTGATTGGTGGGAGTTGGGAGACCACAAATTGGTCGGGAAGATATGATGGAACGAAATTGATTGGTAGGAGGAGTTGGAAGACCACAGATTGGTCTGGAGGATATGACTGGACGATATTGAATGGTGGGAGGAGTTGGGAGACCACAAATTGGTCTGGAAGATATGATGGAACGAAATTGATTGGTAGGAGGAGTTGGGAGACCACAGATTGGTCTGGAGGATATGATTGAACGAAATTGATTGGTAGGAGGAGTTGGAAGACCGCATATTGGTCTGGAGGATATGATTGAACGATACTGATTAGTAGGAGTTGGAAGACCACAGATTGGTCTGGAGGATATGATTGAACGAAATGGGAGACCCGAGATTGGTCTGGAGGGAATGATTGATAGGGGGGGAATGGGAGACCAGAAAGTGCCCTGGAGTGATCGGTAGGTCAAGACATCAGTTGGGTGACCAAAAAGGTGGGTGTAGAGGGAAAGATGTAATGATAAGAAAAGGCAAGAAAAATTAGTTGGGAGACCAGAATCATTGGCCTGGAGTGATGTAATGATAGGAAGAGCCAAGAAAAATTATCTGGGAGACCAGGAGCATTGGTCTGAATTGACTGGTATGAGTCAAGAAAGATTATTCGGAAAGCAAGAGTGATTGGTAGGAAGTGAAGAAAAAATTGGGAGACCAGAAAATTGGTCTGGAGTGATTGGCAAGGAGTCAATATTAGTGGCAGACCTGACGGATTAGTCTGGGGGAGGGTGATGGTAGGAATTCAATAAATATTAGTTGGGAGACCATAATGGTCTGGAGTGATTGTTATTCAGTCAAGAATTATCAGTTGGGAGACCAAAATGATTGGTCTGGAGTGACTGGTAGTAAGAGCTGAGAAATATTAGTTGGGAGACCATAAAGATTGGTCTGGAGGGAATGACATCAAAATTTGGTAGGGGTTGAGTTTAGGTGGGAGACTACAGTTTGGTCTGCATGGAATGATTGGTCGTAAGAGTTAAGATAGTTGGGATGCCAGAAAAATTGGTCTGGTGGATATAATTGAACGAAATTGATTCATAGGAGTTGGGAGACCACAGATTGGTCCGGAGGATGATTGAACGAAATTGATTCATAGGAGCTGGGAGACCAGAGGAAATAAGTGCTCGAAATTGAATGGTAAGAGGAGTTGGGAGACCACAGATTAGTCTGGAGGATATGAGTGAACGAAATTGATTCATAGGAGTTGGGAGACTGCAGATTGGTCTGGAGGATATGACTGAACGTAATTGATTGGTATGAGTTGAGAGATTTGTTGGGAGACCAGAGATAGGTCAGGAGGGAACGATTGATAGGAAGAGCAAAAAAGTAATTAGGTGGGAGACCAGAAAGTGGTCTGGATTGATTGGTAGGTCAAGGCATTAGTAGGAAGACCAAAAAGATGGGTCTAGAGGGAAAGAGGTAAAGATACGAGGAGCCAAGAAAAATTAGTTGGGAGATCAGAAACATTGATCTGGAGTGATGTAATGATAGGAAGAGCCAAGAAAAATTAGTTGAGACCAGAAACATTGGTCTGGAGTGACTGGTCAAGAAGATTATTTGGAAGGCAAGAGTGATTTTTAGGAAGAAGAAAAAATTGGGAGACCAGAAAATTGGTCTGGAGTGATTGGCAAGGAGTTGATATTAGTGGCAGACCAGATGGATTAGTCTGGGGGAGTGATGGTAGAAAGTCAATAAATATTTGTTGGGAGACCATAATGATTGGTCTGGAGTGATTGTTTTTCAGTCAAAAATTATTTGTTGGGAGACCATAATGATTGGTCTGGAGTGATTGTTATTCAGTCAAATTATTTGTTGGGAGACCATAATGATTGGTCTGGAGTGATTGTTATTCAGTCAAAAATTATTTGTTGGGAGACCATAATGATTGGTCTGGAGTGACTGGTAGTAAGGGCTGAAATATTTGTTGGGAGACCATAAAGATTGGTCTGGTGATTAGTATGAGGAGTTGAGAGATTATGTGGGAGAACTGAGGTTGGTCTGTAGGGAATGACTGGTAGAGTTAAGTATTAGTTGGGAGACCAGAGATTGGTCTGGAGGGAATTATTGGTAGTAGGATTTAAATATTAGTTGGGAGACCACAGATTGGTCTGGAAGGAATGACTGGTAGTAGGAGTTAAATATTAGTTGGGAGACCACAGATTGGTCTGGAGGGAATGACTGGTAGTAGGAGTTAAATATTAGTTGGGTGACCAGAGATTGGTCTGGAGGGAATGATTGGTAGTAAGGTAAGAAATATTAGTTGGGAGACCAGAAAGATTGGTCTGGAGGAAATGATTGATCAAAATTGATTGGTAGGAGTTGGGAGGCCACAGATTGGTCTGGAGGATATGATTGATCAAAATTGATTGGTAGGAGGAGTTGGAAGACTACAGATTGGTTTGGAGAGTATGACAACGAAATTGGTAGGTGGTAGGAGTTGGGAGACCACGGATTGCCTTGGAGGATATGATTGATCTGATAAGAGTTGGGAGACCACGGATTTGTCTGGAGGATATGTTGATCGAAATTGATAGGTAGTAGGAGTTGGGAGATTAGTTGGGAGACCACAGATAGGTCTGGAGTGAATGATTGGAAGAGTAAAAAATAATTATGTAGACCAGAAAGATTGGTAGGTCAAGACTATAGTTGGGAGACCAGAAAGATTGGTCTAGAAGACAAGAGATGTAATGATAGGAAGAGCCCAGAAAAATTGGTTGGGAGACCAGAAACATTGGTCTGGAGTGGCTGGTACGAGTCCAGAGAGATTATTTGGAAAAGAGTGATTGGTAGGAAGTGAAAACATTGGGCGACCAGAAAATTGGTCTGGAGTGATTGGTATTCAGTCAAGAATTATTAGTTGGGAGACCAGAATGGTTGGTCTGGAGTGAGTGGTAGTAAGAGTTGAGAAATATTAGTTGGGAGACCAGAAATTTTTTTTCGGGAGGAAATGACTGATCGAAATTTATTGGTAGGAGTTCAGAGATCAAGTGGGAGACCAAAGACTGGTCTGTAGGGAATGATTGGTATTAAGAGTTAAGAAACATTAGTTGGGAGACCAGAAAGTTTGGTCTGAAGGAAGTGACTGACTGGTAGGAAGAGTTGAGATTGGTTGGGAGACCACAGATTGGTCTGGAGAGAATGATTGATAGTAAGTTAAGAAATATTAGTCAAGAGACCAGAAAGATTGGTCTGGAGGAAATGATTGAATGGTAAGCGGAGTTTAGAGATTAGTTGGGAGACCACTGATTGGTCTGGAGGGAATGACAGAGTTAAATATTGATTGGGAGATCAGAAAGATTGGTCTGGAGGGAATGATTGGTCGAAATTGATTGGTAGGAGTTGGGAGACCACAGATTGGTCAGGAGGAAATGATTGATCGAAATTGATTGGTAAGAGTAGTTGAGAGACCAGAGATAGGTCTGAAGAGAGTGACTGATTGGAAGATTAAAAAAGAAATAGTTGAGAGACCAGAAAGATTGGTCTGGTGTGATTGATTGAGATGGATAAAAAAAAAAATAAAAACGCACACCATGACACCCAGGACAAGAAAATGAGACGAATATGCCTGTACTATAATATGAAAGGACTGTCTAAGGACGGAAAACAGTAGACACTTTATATGATTAGGGTACTAGTATGTAGTTGAATAACACCTAATTTGTAGTCTAAACTAACCTAACTAACCGTAGCCTAACCTAACCTATTCTTATCGGGTATCTACTGTTTTTCACCCTCGGGACAATTTTGGCATATTTGAGGACTGTACTTTTGTCTTATTTTCCTGTCCTGATAGTGTCATGTGTACTGGAATGAGTGTCTGGAGATAGGACGAGAGGAAATGGTCACGGTAGTGAAATGGGAAGGTTTAGTCGAGAGAGAGAAATTTGCCAGGAGGAAGAACTCATAGAATGTACTGGAATGAGTGTCAGGAGATAGGAGAGGAAGAAATAATCACGGCAGTGAAATAGGAAGGTTTAGTCAGGGGGGAGAGAGAGAGAGAGAGAGAGAGAGAGATTTTTCAGGAGGAAGAAAGGCCTCTGAAAGAATTGTGGAAGGTATTAGTAGGAGTTAGTCTGAAACCAAGCTGATGGACTAAGGGTAGAGAGAGGATGTGTGGGCAGAGATTGATTGATTGGTTGGTACAGGGCTTTGCATGCAATGGACTGAACCACCGACATGAGAGGATGATGGAAGGATAGGACGGGATACACGACTAGGGAGTGATTAGGAGTGAACAAGAAAAAATGGTAGAGGGAGAGTGATTAGGCCTAGTCGAGAGAGATTTGTTAGGACCCCGTAACGAATTGTGGATGATTGTAGTAGGAGTATAGTCTGAAACCAACCCAGTGGACTACTGGTAGGGAGAAAGATTAAGAGTGGACAGAAATTGATTGGATGTGACGGCTCGGCATGGATTGAATGGGAGTAGGAGAATGAGAGTAATAGGATGGGATAGACGAGTAGGGAGTAAGAGTGAACTAGAGAGAATCGTAGGAAGAGACATGGGATGCTTAATCGAGTGAGATTTGATGGCAGGAAGAAAGACCTCGTAAAGAATTGTGGAAAGTAGTAGCAGAAGTTTCAAACCTCAACCCAGTGGACTACTGGTAGGGAGAAAGATTATGTTTGTGTAGAGATTGACTTTATGTGACAGGGCTCGGCCTGGGTAAGATGGAAGTAGGAAGAGAGGATGAAAGAAGGATAGGATGGGGTAGATGACTAAGGAATGATTAGGAGTGAAAGTCTACAAAATAGTAGGAAGAGAGAATTAGGGAGGGTTAGTCGAGAGAGATGTGTCATCATGAAAAAAGATGTCGTAAAGAGTTGTGGAAAGTAGTAGTAGGAGCTACTCTGAAACCAACCCAGTGAACTATTAGCAGGAAGAGATAAAGTGGACAGAGATCGGTTGGGTGTGACAGAACATTGCAGGGAATGAATTGGAGTACCATGAAGAGGGAAAGATAGGATGGGATAGACGACTAGGGAATGATCAGGACTGAGAGCGAACTAGAAAGAATGGTAGGAAGAGAGAGAGGATTAGGGAGGTTTTGTCGAAAGAGATTTGTCGGCAGGAAGAAAGACCCCGTAAAGAACTGTGGAAGGTAGTAGGAGTTAAGTTTGAAACCATCCCAGTGGACTACTGGTAGGGAGAGAAGTTTGGGCAGAGATTGATTGGATATGACTGGACTCTACATAGATTTTTTTTCTTTAAACAAGATGAACAGAAAGGAAAAATATTAAAGAAAAAGCAAAAAGTTTGTACACATTACAGGTGTCCTCCATTCATGAAAATTCTGTCACAGTTGAATCTGAACTTTGGGGGAAAACTATTCTGGGAAAGTGAGTTCCAAAGAGATTGGATGAGTAGGAGGAAGAGATGATGAAGGAAGGATAGGATGGAATAGACGACTAGGGAATGGTTGGGATGAGAGTGAACTAGAATGGTAGGGAGAAATGGAGGGTTAGGGAAGGGTGGATGGAGAGGATAACGAGGATTTATTGGAAGTGAGAGTAAATGGACAAATAATGAGAGGGGTTTTGAGATGGATATGATTAAACACTTACTGACAGAATCAAAGGAAATACTGTATGTTGTGAATATTCGTATATCAAAGGTTACCGATGTTGAAACATTGACTGGATGTTGGTGGTGTATGCGTGAGCAAATTTTGAGTACGGTATTTTCTGTTAAATGTCGCGTAGTGCAATAAAATTTATTGTTGATTTTAGGATAACAGTGTCATAACGAATGGGAGAAGCTGGTTGGGAACAGATGAAGCATTAAAAAAAAAAAATCAGTGGAAAGAATATTAATTACAAATTGCTAGCGATTCCTTAATATACGGAGATTAAGGCAGAAAGTTAAGCCGGTGCTATTATTTGTAAAAAAAAAAAAAAAAAAATATCGATGTATAAGAAAAAAAAAAGAATTGTTGATGGTGAAAGTAAAGGGGTGTTGTTTTTTGTAGGGGGGGGGGGACGGTATCATTATTTAATGACAAAGGTAATGTTGGTTTGGTATGAACAAGTGTTTAAATTCTTAAAATTATCCTTTCATCATAGAATATACCGTCATTGCATTTTTCATATTAATATTAAGCATACGTGTCTTGCCACCGTCCGTCTGTTCTTCATAAATGAATAGTACTGCTGTTCCACCTATGTTCTTGAGTTGCTTTTATCTGTTCGTTTGAGAACACTGTCAAGATTAGTTTGGTTGTACATTAAATATTTCCGACTAAAGTATTTTTAAAATTTTTGAAAATTGAAGTTAGAAATGAATGTACCTATGAAGTCAAAAGATGAATTTATAAAACAAGTTCCTTGCTTCTTCAAATGGGTCAAGGCATATTGTGGTAGCTCAGGGATAATTTTCTCATCAGGGTGCCCAGTTGTCGTAGTTATAATATTGTTCAACTCTAGTACCTTTCCTATATGGAAAATATTGGAGGCAAGTGATCTTCATTTTATGCATGCGATGTAAGAGGAACTTAACTGCAAGATGAACGTATGTAGTACGTCGTGATCAGACATGGCTAAGGAGTGCTGTTTCATCCCATCAGTATGTGAAGGTGCGACTATTTCCTTGAACGTCAACCTCATCGACCTTGTAACTGTAGCGAAAGTGTTCCTTGGTCAACAGACCATAGACGGTGTTGGGTACAATGAGGCTGCTTGTTTGCATTCTTGCACCCGGAACACCACAGTCGGGTATTATTTGTTCACATCCCATTTCCCATGGATGTTCTCACTCCTTGTTTACACCTGATTCTCCTGTCACAACAGGCTCTGCTTCTTTGAGTGGAGTAGTTACCGCTATTGTTTCTGGCTTGCTAAGGATCTTGTCTCGTATTAGGAACTCTGTGCCACCCATAGTGAACTTGAACTCTTAAAGGAAAATACTGAAGAGAGATCTACAATAGACTGCTGTATCCCAAGGCTTGTTGCCCGTGGCACAGCCCAGAGCTCTGCTGGTTTATGTACTTCCTCCTAAGGTTGCACGGATGTCGCCATTGTTAACCACGTTGCCCCATTGAGTGGCTTGGACCTTAAGAATTGCCCGGAACTAAAATAGTCCTTTAGGGTCTTCACCAACCTAGCTTTATAAGTGGCTTGGACCTTAAGAATTGCCCGGAACTAAAATAGTCTTTTAGGGTCTTCACCAACCTAGCTTTATCAG
>JAGKTI010015553.1:0-20406 GCA_018397915.1 Birgus latro | reverse complement strand
TGGGTCCGGTAGGACTGCAGGCCACCTCTCTACCGATTGAGCCACCGCCTCCCCACCGCCGCGTCATGTCTTATTATAATTGTTTAGTTACTCTTGTAGGAGCTGCCTAGCATGGGGCAGCTGGCTTACTGCAGTTATCCTCTCTTCTTATGTTTTTACGTTCTTTGGGAGTGTAAAGTGAGTAGTGCATGTGGAAGGTATGTTGGGATGGCATCGGACCGTAAAGTACTTGCTCCAAAGCAAAGAGTGGTTTAGAAACGGCTCTAATTTGGACAAGTGCTGAGCGACTTGATAGGGCCGCGAGGCACTTGTCTTAAGTAAAAAATACTTGGTGAATGGGCATTCGGTCCATGGGGAGCGAATGGAGAGTGAGGCACTGACAAGAAAAGTGTATGTGAGTGAAGCGGAGAGGAAGAAGGGGAGGAGATGGAGACAGAAGTGGGGGGGCAGGGTGAAGTGGATTAATGAAGAGAAGTAAATGAATTAAAGGGGACAGGGTGAAGTGGATTAATGAAGAGAAGTAAATGAATTAAGATAGTGTAAGGGCGGCCTGATAATAGAGGACACCGCGACATGGAGGCAATTTATTCGTGGCCACCCCCTCCGAGATTAAGTAGTCTGGCTGCAAACAAACAGACAGATAGACAGATGGAGATGGCTAAGTAGATAGATATATATAGATGGATAGCTAGATAGCTAGAGATGGCTAAGTAGATAGACATAGCTAGATAGAGATGGTTAAGTAGATACCGTAGACATAGATAGATAGATAAATACGGTAGATGAATAGACATGGCTAAGTAAATAGACATAGACGGATAGATGGGGATGGCTAAATAGATAGACGCAGATAAATACATAGACAGAGAGATAGGTACGGATAAGTCGATAGAAAAATAGATAGGGTCTGGACCTCCCACACCGCATTACAACAAAATCTCTGTTTCGACACACCCTTGAACTGTGACTTGGAAATGATGACTTGTGTTTGTGTCTCAGGGGGAGTCGGTGGTGTGATGGTTAGCACATCCAACTCGTACCTGGAAAATCCCGAGTTCAGTTCCAGAGCCGGTCAGACTCTTGGACAAAATTTGTTTCTCTGATGTCACGGCACAATTTGGGACCTGAATGCAACTGAGAATGCTTTGTGTTACATTATAGGGGAAGATTGTGACCGATATTACTGTCTGCCTTAATGATCTTTGTGCAGTCGATAGGCATTAATCTAGGACGTGTGCGTGCGTGTGTCGCCAGGTCTTCCTTTCCTCCCCCTCCCCCATTAATTTCACATACGTTGAGGGTATGCGGCCGGTGCATGTGGCCGGCTCATGAAAGAAGGACGCCCCCTCCCTGGATAGTCCTGGGTCACCCTTGGGCAGACTGGATCACCCGTTAGCCCGCCAAAAGGTCTTAGGTGGATAGTTGCCATCGTACAGGGAGGTACTGTCATGAGAATGACGTGAGGCCAGGACCAGGCAGCTGCCCGTGCACAACACTCCCAGGCGGGGAACTCAACAACATTTTCAAAGCAGTCAAAGTCCAGGCTGAGGACACTACATATACACATAAGTATCTCCTTCACACAGCTCATCCTTCTGGAGGCTATGCCTCTTCCATTTTTTGTACCCCTCGCCAAGTGGAAGTACCGTATTCCGACCCTGGCTAGGCGCTGTCTGTCGCAGAAAGACGGCTGTTTGCCTGTGGTTGATGGGTCTGCTCGGCCAGACAGACTAATGTAGAGCAACATCAACAACAACAGCAACAACAAAAACAACAACAACAACCTTCATCTATGTTGACCTGAATTAATCTCATATTTTTGAATTTTTAACGGTATTCGACTGTGCGTACAGATTTGACAGTCCATTGCCTAAAGCCCAGCAGTCCTCCTACGTGTCACAGACCCTCACGAGTTACCATTTTAGCGCTAACACTCACCGTCCATACCAAGTACATGCTAGGGCTGTCTCCACTCAGGACTGATATGGTGATGTTAAAGGAGATGTTTTTATGACATGAGTAAGGTGAACGAGGTGGCTCTAGACTGGCGTGACTGGATGTGACTAAACCTTAGCTGATCTAATTATGCCTGGCTGGATGTGAAGGGCCTGAGTGGATGTGAAGGCTTGTTTTCACCTGACGGAGCTGGGCCACTCCCACAACTTCAATATTAACTCGTGGTTGTATGAAAATCGAAGTAGAAATGAGCTTCCATTGTTACAAGTCGGTTTCTTTTTCCTTTTTTTCTTTTACTTTTTTCTATTTTACCGGAAGTAACTGTGTCACTTCCACAACTTGAATAACTCGTGGTTGCGCGAAATTCAGTGCCTTTTAGTTATGGGGTAAGAATGAGTCTCCCTGGTTACAAGGACCCTTCAGTATGACTACACCTGGCTATCAAGTAAGCCGAAAAGGGTTAGTTATCCTGGTCAGGTTAGAGCAAACGCAATGTGGGTGTGAATATGATTGCAGAGACCTATGCCTGTAACATTCCCTAGATGAGACCTGAACTGTTCACTGACTGATTTGTTCATGATTATGGATAGTATTGTATATATAAGTGGCTTTGGATAGTACGTAACATATCTTCCTTAACGATTTATTCAGCACAGATCTCAGTATCCTCTTGTATATTACTGATGCAAGTCATGTCGATGAAAAAACTATAGAAGCAACGTACAAGAGAATGTTCGGTGTAATATACAAAGTAAATCGCTAAGGAGGATGTGCAACGAAGCCTCCTATACCTAGATAATGCAGGAAGTTCACAAGTCATTGCGACTGTTGCTCTTCTGACGGCTGACCCCTTCATAGTGCCGTGTGTATTTTTGCTTTCTAACTTTAGATTTCAATTCAGCTCTGGGGAGACCTCTTGTCGCGAAAGAGTAGTTAAAGGCTGTATCTAATCTCTCCACCACAGAAAGCCTCTCTAAAGTTGAATAAATTGCCTGGAGATAGCAAGAATGAAATAAAAAATGTCACCGGAATGAATGCGTTAATGTCAGCTGAACGTTTATGTCGGTGAGAGACAGATGCACAGTTGACGAACACGCTTGTATATTTTATTCTCGCTGTTGCCGGATGGTTTTATCTCAGAAAAGTTTTGCCACAGTGGAGGGGTTAGAAACATTCCATTAACTCCATGAATCGGGTGGAGTCCTTTGTTGCTTGCTGCTGCTATAGTCGTTTTATTTTCAGGTGACGGAATTGGGGTAATCTCACAAACTTAATAGTAAGCCCTAGTTGCATGAAATTTGATTAGCCAAAGTTAGGGGATAGTAATAAGTGTCGTTTGTATTAAGTCAAATCAGTTCTACAGTCTGACCACACTTAACCATCAACTGAACTGAAAAGAATTAAGGAACTGATGAAAACAAACCTTTCACAGATTATTTATTCAGTCGGAAAAGGTGTCTCTTGTGGAAGGTCTTTCTTTAGGCTATATCTGACTCCTATTCGTCAGGAGGTTGGCACGAAGAAAATCTAATACGTCACGGGCTTGATGGAGTTAATCTTTTGGGTATGGTTACGTCTTTTTATTATTTATTTTTTGCTACCACTAGACGATTTTACTCAGCCGAGGAAAGAGCTGTCATTTTAGTAGTACTCCATGATTCCCTTGAGTACAGTGATATCTTGATTAATATGTTCTTGCCATCATCGCCAGACGATTTTATTCAGTTAAAGATATACCCTCCCCTCCACTCCCCTCTCGTAATGGGTTGGTGGATATTCGGAAAACTTTGAGCATGGGAATACCCTACCACTTTTACCCATGCACACCCAGACGCCTCATCCCAGAGTTCACCTTCGGAGTCAAGAAGATGATGATAATGAAGAAGAAGAACAACAACAACAACAACAACAACAACAACACTTCATGGTCCACTGTCACCACTCCCTCCACCAACTCAATAACTCACTGCAAAAAAGCCTCCATCACGCTATACAAAATCCTCAGAAGCTAGAAAGAATACGAATTTTATAAAGCCATCGTACTGGAGGGGTTAATTTCAATGAACAACTGCACTTATGGCCAAAGGAAAGTAAGACTGATAATGGTGTTGATAATACTGACTTTTTCGTGATTGGCAACAGCTCCCAGCCACAATACAATGCCCCGGCTGACCTGTTTTTTCCGGCCACAGTTCTTATTTTTACGTATTTTATTATTAAGCCACAATGATGACTGGGCAAATATCATTTTTTTTTTTTCCTATTCCCCCTCTTTTTCTTTTTTTCTTTTGACGAATGGCGGCTGATAGTAGTTTACATGACTGGAGATTTCGTAGCCTAATGCCTCTTCATTAACGATGTATTCAGCACTTTATACCTTAGTACCGTATCCGTTTGTATATAACTGATGCAAATTATGTCAATATTAAAACCATAAATGACAAACAAGATAATTTTAAGGTGTAATATGCCAAATAGATTGCCTCTATACTAACTAGAATACGGTCCTTCGTCACAAGAGCATTATTATTTTTCTCTGGCAACTTTTCTTTGGCAACTCAGTCTTGTCGGTAACTTTTTTCAGGGAACTTTTCCCAAGCAACTCAGCCTTGTCAGTAACTTTTGTTTCTGGCAACTTTTCTCAGGCAACGCAGTTTTGTCGGTAACTTTTTTTCTGGCAACTTTTTTCATGCATTTCCTCTCTCTCTCTCTCTCTCTCTCTCTCTCTTTTTGGGGGGCAACTTTCTCAGGCAACTCAGTCTTGGTCGTAACTTTTTCAGGGTTGCTGGGGATTTTCTTGGTGAACCTACACTTCACGACGCCTTTGAGACAGAGCTATTTCGTCCATTAACAAGCTGAAAAGAGGGTTGCAAGCACTGTCAGGTACATCTTCATCTATTCTGTACTTCACTCATTCATTTCTATCCATCATCCATTCCTATGTTGTCCCTCGAGGAGCGTAAGAGCCCGGGACTAGGCAAGTTGATCCTGTCATTTAAGATGAGAGTGAAAAGGATGCGTAAAGTTATAAGGTGGAACTGGAGACAGGTAATGTACAGCAGTGCAAAATATCTGTCCTTCGACAGATATCTTGCTTCCTCAAATTCCATTCAACGCTTATCATTATAGGTTGCGTCATCCTCCCGACTTGGGCACTATGTATCATCTTCTTGGTCACGTTTGTGTACTCAACAGTTAGGGGAAAAAAAAGTGGTCTTATGGTCGCATGCTTAAGCGACAGTTGTGGTTTTCGCAAGAATGGGGAAGAATGAGAGGCCAAAAAATTAGCTAAAAAAAAAAAAAGGCTCATTCATCCAAGCTCTCTCTTAAGCTAGTGTTCATTACCACATTGTTCGTTCGATTTCGCCGTGTCCACACATCTCGGACTTAGGTCGTATCACCAAGCGAAGTTACTCCCAAAACACCTGTGAAGATTGGAAATGGCTGAACTGCATTCCTACATTACGTATTCAGTAACGAGGTGGAAAGGTTAGACTTTATTTGAAATCATCCTGGTTTTCAGTAATCATGGAAATATGGGGGAGTTGACATTCCTCGCTTGAACCCGGTTTTATATACTATATGTGCCAGTTAGATTATATCCCCTCCGACCCTGAGTACTTGGCCTCGTCCGTAAGTATAAATGAAGTTATTCCGCAGCCTAGGAGCAAATCATCGTATAATCCTAAAGACGCATTCTTAGCATGACTCTGGTCTTCCTGCAAAAACTATTCTACCCTCTCTCATGTGTGTGACAGCTCTAGCATTTAATCTGAGCTAATGCCAGGCGACTTTATTCGGATGAGAGTAAGTCACAGGAACCTGAAAATGTTGAGAGGAAAATAAATGTATTTTATAAATCGCTGCCCTATGGTGGCAGAATGTTTGGTTGGTGGGGGTAAGAGGAGAGTTACGTAAGAGAATATCTGGTGTGGTGTGGTGTGTGTGATGATGTGGCGGAGATGGACCTTGTGGTGTGGTGTGGTGTGGTGTGGTGTGGTGTGGTGTGGTGCAGGTCACTGAGGTGTGTGCAGTGGTGTGGCTAGATGTGGTAGTCTGGTGTGATGTGGTGTACTGTGGCGTGGTGCAGTGTTGTGTGATGCTGTGTGGTGTGGTGTGATGCAGTGTGGCGTAGTGTGACATGGTTTGGGGTGGTGTGGTTAGGTGTGTTAGTGTTGGTAGTTTGATGTGGCTTGCCTTGGTGTGATGTGGTGTGGGTTGACTTGGCGGTGAAGCTGGGTGTGGTTATATGGTGTAGGGAGGTAACCCTCTCGTTCAAGATGAATGGCAACGGACAAGGCCACACGTTCACTGCTCCGTGCCATGCTGACCGTCTACTGCCACAAAAGTACCTCCGGTATTTCACCTCTGCTGCTTCTCACTTTCCACTCCTGGCTACTATTCCTAAGGTGAGTGAGGTTTGATATGTTTATCTACACACAGACGCTGTACTTTGGTATGAGGCATCAGGGAGGAACGTGACGGATGTACTTTTAGTGTGATGTAGACGCAATGGATATGTATGCGAACTTTTGAACCTGACTGTGAAATGATTCCTTGGTGATGGTAAGGAGGAGGTTCTCTCCCTTTTTCATGCCTTGACCCACTTCCACTCCTTATATATATATTCTGGCATATAAGACCTGTCTATCAGCCTATCTATCTATCTATAGAATAGGTAAATAGCCAATCCAGTGTTACAAAAATATAACTGTCTTTCTGTATACAGCAACGGTAATTAATCTTATTCATTTCACACACACACACACACACATACACATACACACACACACACGAGACTGAAAACAAAATGGGAATACATAATACAAGAAAACAATCTAGAAAAATCAGAAATACAAAGGATCTTGGAATAACTGCTGACTTAAAAATATTATCTGAAGACCACCGAAATTAAAAAGTAAGAAATACGAGTATGTACTGTACGCTACTGGCCACTCGGAAAGTAGGTGAGGGTATGGTTACACAATGAAGTATTTGTAACATTAGGCCGACCCTAGAGAGGCTGCAGTTCTATGGAAACGTCATTTGAAAAAAACAAAACAAAAACGATGCAAGAACAAAGAGAAGCCACAGGATGGGTACCTAGAGGGAGGGATTCCAACAATTCATCCTCAGTCTAGTAAAGAAGAAAGCAAGGAGTCATAAGACACGTAATGGAAGTCTGTAACAGGAAAGAAGGAAACTATCAAGAAAAGACTACACAATAAAACCAAATAGGACAAGAGGACGCAGCATACGAGGCGATGTAAATACTAGGATAGACCATATAGCTTTCCTACGACAGAAATTGGCTCATGGAACTAACTGCCAGATGAAGTTGTGTGTGTGCCAAAAACATTCATGAATTCAGATAACTGTATGGTACAATAATAAAATAAGACGTGACATCATGAGTCAAATCTTGTGCAGCTTCGATCCGCATGAGGTGGCTGGATTTTGTTGTTGTTGTTCTTGATGCCAGTAATATGCTGGACCACGGTGACTAGCCTCGGACCCCTATATCTCGAAAGATGTAGTATGGGACTGGCTGTTATTTTCATTTATTTATTAATTCATTACTTATCCCGGGGTATATTACTGTATTATAAATCATTGCAGTACAGCGAGCGTAAGTTTTTCCCCTGGCAGGACCATCCCGATTCCTTTATTTAACCCTAATCTAATCTACCCTAACTTAATTTAACTCAGTCTAACCAATCTACCATAAACTGAACAGACTAACCTGCCCCATCCTAACTTGGCATAACTTAACCTGAGTCTGACTTAATCTAACTTATCCTAACCTAACCCAACTTACTCTTGTCTTAACATACTATTCTAATCTAACCTTATTATACTAACCTAACCTAGCCTTGCCCAACCCAGCCCAACCTACTCTAGCACTAAGATCCTTTGGGGTAAGAAAAACTGTCGGAAGCGACTACACATACACACACACACACACACACACACACAAAGTGAGAGAGAGAGAGAGACGTCGCGCAGCAGGAAGCCACAAGGACAACGCAGATCATCAAATTTTAAGTACTTACTGTACTTTTACTTCTTAGGACGGGTTTGTAAGAGACTGGAATCTTGGTGGAGATGCGGTGGCTCGATAGGTAGCGTATTTGTCTCGTGATTTGTATACCCCAAACCGCGGCAGATATTGAAATTTGATGCTGGTAGGATGCTCTTTCATATGCTTGAATATATTCCTTCTCCTCTCTGCCACTTTGCAGACGCTAACACACATAAACATAGCCACTGCCGCATGTACAAAAGTTTACACACATAAACATAGCTATTACCGCATATACAGACTCCAACACATAAAATAGCTATTATCGCGTATACAGACGCTAACACCCATAAACATACTATTACCGCATATACAGACAGCAACATAAACATAGTCATTACCGCATATACAGACTCTTAACTCATAAACACTGCCAATCAGTTACTTACGTAGAATTTGACACATACAAACATAGCTATAATAACACCGCCTATCACATGCATCACTCTTCCTAAAGACACCTATTTTCTATTTGTACTTCGCCAACATGTGCAAAAAATAATTCCAGCAATCACTCTTCCTTCGAGGAGGTCCCAGCGTGATAATCATACAAATACAGGAATCATAGTGCAAGGACCATTTTCTAGTTGACATCGGAGCTTTAACGCCTCTTACTCTGTGATTTATTTTGTATTTACTAATGCAGAGTAGCTAAATCGATATTAAAAAGACATACATAATATACCAGATAATATTTTAAATGCGTAGTATGCAAAATAATCATTATCATCATCATCATCGTCCTATTTCCACTATTATGATTGGGATGGGCAGGATCCTTCTTCAGTCTATCGTGCAGTTCTTTCTTGTCGCGTCAGGAACATAGGATCTCAAGGCTAGGCTATTTAATTCCAACATTTAGGGGATAAGTGACCATTCCTTCTTTCCTGAATGATATTAACTTACCTTAGCCCACTAGACCAATATGCGTTCATTAGGTTATACGGTTAAACGATTTCCTGGCTACACCTGAGTGAATGGTTGGTGACTTGGTGGGCAAGATTCACAAACAGGAAAGGGGAACAAATAAAACCAAGGACTCTCGTTTGAATTCGCAGCCAATGTGGGACCCGCCTCCTTTCATCCCCACTGTCTCCTTCACTCCGATGCCATATAATTTCACCTACTCTGCTGCCACCAGACTTAGCTTAGAGCAATGGTTCCCAACGTTTTTTGTCTCCTTCCCCCTTTTCCAACCACGTTCTCACCTGTGGACCCCTACAACAAAATAGGTCGAGCTAGCAAAATTGATAGCAGCTATTTCTGCAACAAATACATACATTCATATGTCACACGCCATGTACTGTAATGCTTCTTAAACTGCATGTTAATGAGAACAGGAGACATTCAGTTCAGCACACTTTATTTTTATTTTTTAAAGTAAAATATACAGCAAAAATATTGCTTAATACTGTATATATAAGTAGGCGAAAACTATCAGTCTCATGTTTACCTTATTTGAATTTTCAAGAAAAGCTATGTCTATCTATCTATATACCTAGGCTGCTTCCCCCAAGAAAAGGGAGGTAGCCGAGACAGGTCAACACACTACCAATTTACTCATCCACTCATACACATTCATTCGCATCTTAGCCCCAAAGGGGAGAAGGGACAGATCCTCACCGCACCACACCGCACGAGGGTCAACCACGCAGTGCAGTCAGTGACATCCGCAGCAGGGCCCGACAGCAAAGCTGGTTTACCCCTGCCACATCATAATGGATCCAGCCCCTTACCTGCACCTGACCTGATCAGCTGATCAGACAAAATGCAGGAGAATATCCTCTCAGGGCTGCGTCATCATTTATTCATTCACAATTTCTCTCCATTCATTTCTATCACGCACAGCCACTCTTCCTTGCTCAACAGACAACCCTCTCGCATCCAACGCTCTCTTCACACTGTCCATCCATCCTATTCGTGGTCTTCCTCTCAGCCTTACGCCTCTCACATCAGATCTAGTTATCTTTTTCACCAATCGCTCATCATCCATTCTCTCCATATGCCCAAACCATCGCAACACCCTCTGTTCAACTCGATCAGCCATCTCCCGAACAATTCCAGTTCTCCTTCGCACTTCATCATTTCTCACTCGATCCATACGCGTCACTCCACACATACTCCTCAGACACCTCATCTCCATTACATTCAAACTTTTCCTCTCTGCTACACCCATATTCCATGTTTCAGCCCCATATAATGCAGTCAGTACCACAACACCCTCATACAGCCTTCTCTTTACATCCATTCTGAGTGAACGACATCCAAACACTTTTTTCATTCCTCCTAGCACCTTTCCAACTTCATTCATTCTAAACTTCACTTCTGCATCTATTCTTCCATCCGCAGCAACATGTGACCCTAAGTACTTAAAACACTCAACCTCCTCAAGCAACTCACCATTCAAAACTATAATCATCCTCCTACCATCTATCAACCTCGTACACTTCATCACTTTACTCTTATTCTCATTTATTTTCAGTTTCCTCCTTTCACACGCCCTTCCAAACTCCTCTACCAACTGTCTCAATCTCTCCACTGAATCAGCCACCAGTGCAGTATCATCCGCAAACAGCAGCTGCTTCAGATTCCACTCTCTACCATCATTCACCAGACTCAGTCCTCCATCTAACACTCTTGCATTCACCTCCCTTACAACACCATCCATATAAATATTAAACAACCAAGGCGACATCACACATCCCTGCCGCAGCCCCACTCTCACGGGAAACCAATCACTCACAGTATTTCCCACTCTTACACACGCTCTACTATTTACATAAAAACTTTTCACTCCTTTTAGTAACCTGCCATCAAGCCCATTCAATCTTAAAACATTCCACAAAGCCTCCCTATCAATTCTATCATATGCTTTCTCTAAATCCATGAATGCCCAAAACACATCCTTACCTTTCGCTAAATACTTTTCACACACCTGTCTCACAGCAAACACCTGATCCACACATCCCCTCCCTCTCCTAAAGCCACACTGCTCATCACCAATCACTCCCTCTGTACCCTCTCTAACTCTCTTAATTTACACTCTACCATACACCTTACCTACCACACTCAACAGACTTATACCTCTAAAACTAGTACATTCATACTTATCACCCTTACCTTTATATAATGGGACCACACAAGCACTTGCCCAGTCAATTGGCACCATACCTTGCATAAAGCACACATTCAACAATCTTACTATCCAGTCAACAATAGTTGCTCCACCACATTTCAGGCATTCCACAGCACACCCATCCATACCTGCAGCTTTCCCTGTTTTCATCTGCTTTACTGCCCCTTGCACTTCCTCCATCGTAATCAAGGATTCATTCAACTCTCCCAACACATCTATTCCTTGCACCCTTCCATCTGCCACAATCTCAGCCTCCCTTTCCTCCTCTACATTCAACAATCTTTCAAAGTACTCCGCCCATCTCTTCCTTACTGCATCCATCTCAATTAACATCCTTCCATCCTCTGCTTTTACTCGCTCCTCCTTCCCAGACTCTCCCTTTCGCACCCTTTTCACCTCCTTCCAAAACATTTTCTTATTCTCCTGAAAATTCTCAGTCATCCGCCTACCCCACCTCTCATCTGCTGCCACTTTAGCACCACGCACAACCCTTCTCGCCCTATTCCTCTTTTCCTTATACCTCTCATATGACACCTCATCCCTCCTCTGCAACCACACTTCATATGCATGTCTCTTCTCACCCACAGCCATACTTACTTCCTTGCACCACCATTCACTTCCCTTCCTTACACCACCACCCACTCGTCTCACACCACACACCTCTTCTGCATGCCCCACCACAGCACTCTTAAACAACTGCCATTCCTCCTCCACACTGCCACTCTCCTGATCTTTCACTGCATTCCACTGATCTCTCAATTTCTCCTGATACTCTATCATTTTCTCTCTTTTATCCAACTCACTCACTTTCAAAACCTCCCTGCCACACCTAACTCTCACCCATCTCTTACCTACTCTTAACTTTCCCTCCACCAGGTAGTGGTCAGACATACCTCCACCCTCCCCTCTCAAAACTCTCACATCCAACAATCTTCCTATTACATTCCTGGAAACAACCACATAGTCCATCAATGCTCTGTCAACAACCCTTCCACCCTCCTGTCTCACCCATGTATACTTATAAATATCTTTCTTCTCAAACAAGGTATTCCCAATCACCATCTCTCGCTCAACACACACACCTATCATTCGTTCCCCATTTTCATTTCTTCCAGGCACACCATGCATACCAACTACAGCTTCAACTGCTACATTTCCCACTCTAGCATTCAGATCCCCCATCATTACCACATTCACATTTGCTCCAAAGCTCTGCAAACACTCATCAACATCATTCCAGAAAGACTCCTTCTCTTCTTCATCCCTTTCACTACCAGGCCCATATGCACTCACAAATACCCACAACTCACGTTCAAATTTCGCTTTCACCCACATCAGTCTCGATGACACCTCTTTCCATTCAATCACACACTGCTGTACTTCTGGGCTCACTAACAAGGCCACACCTTCTCTTGCCCTTCCTCTATCAACACCTGACAATCTTCCATTCACACTTCCAAATGTAGACTCACCTTTCCCTTTCATCTTTGTTTCACTCAAAGCTAACACATCCAACTTTCTTCTCACAAACATTCTCCCAATCTCCTCCCTTTTAGCCTCAATCGTACTACAACCACGCACATTCATTGACCCAACCTTCAGGGTACGGGGATAACTCGATCCCCCATCCCTTTCTCTGGCCTGTCTCTTTTTAGGAACTAAAAAACAGAGGAGGGGGTCCCTAGTCCCCTCACCCCGCCCCTTTTAATCGCCTTTTACGACACGCAGGGAATACGGTGGCGGAATTCTTCCTAACACAATCTGGCCGCAGAGTAGTAGTACCACCCATAGTGCGGCCAGATTATGTCCCCCCCCCGCCACAGGGGGGGGGGGACATAATCTGGCTATGTACTTACGAAATAAAATGAAAAGCGTTAAGTCAGCACAAAACCAAACTCATCAGTTTCATTTGATATTCAAAATTAATATCAAAGCAAAATCACATAGCTATAGCAATATCATTGCTAAATTAGTAGTGCACTTACTTAATGAACAATTAAAAATCTTTTTTTAAACTCTCCTAACAAGGTAAATACATCCCTAATATTACCTCTGAGGTAAGAAAAAAATATATTTACACATCAAAATATCAACACACAACAAACTCGCATTAACATTCTGTTTTAAGTATTGTTTAGTCCGAATTTTATACTGGACTGCATGTCTCTTAATTCCAGTAGAATAAAAATATAAAAACATGTAGAATCTCTATGGACTCCTTGAAATTCTTCCATGGACCCCCGGTTGGGAACCACTTGCTTAGAGGAACATCTTGTAGTGAAGGTCTCAGTAAACACTACGTCTAACCCTCCCAGTTCGAAAAGTTTTTGCTGAGCTCACCTTCAACATCATCGTCATCATCATCATCATTGTCATTATTATTATTATCGCCTACCTTTAGCAAGGTGAGGCGATATAGTTTTTGTCGGCGTGTAGGCCTGTGTGTGTGTGTGTGTGTGTTTTGCCAAAATATCTGGAAGAGTTGTTGACGAATTTTCACCAAACCTTCAGGAAATAATAAGTATGTGGATGTGTTGAAGTCTTTTACTTTTGGTGATGATCTGATCAAAGACGACCGAATGCTAGCCGCCATATATTTCTCAGCATGGATTGGGTTTTTGTGTAACGGGGTGACTGAATTTCGTAGAGTTTTGCGAATTTTCTTCACATTTGGTTTAAGGTAGCTTGTACCGTAGCCAAAAATATATCTGGTCAGGTGATTAGCATTCGGCCCCTGAATTCTTTTATTTCATGATTATTGTTATTATTATTATTATTATTTTTATCATTATTATTTAAATATTTGCAGTGAGACAGATAGCGGAGAAGGCTTTTGAGAAGGACCATAAGGTGCTTATGGCATTCGTGGATCTGGAAGAAGCATACGACAAAGTGGATAGAGTAGGACTGTGGAAAGTTTTGCGCATGTATGGTGTAGATGGTCAGTTGCTAGGTGCCATCAAGAGTTTTTATTATGGTAGTGAAGCATGTGTAAGGGTTAATGGACATATAAGTGAATGGTTCACGATCGAACGATCGGTGTGGGCGTGCGACAAGGTTGTGTGATGTCCCCATGGTTATTCAATATATATATATATATGAATGGGGTGATGAGAGAAGTAAAAATGCGAGTAATGGAGGGGGGGATGGCGTTGATAATGACTGGTGATGGATGGAATATCTCAAATTTGTTGTATGCTGATGATGCAGTACCACTTGCAAATACTGGACAAGAACTTGGTAGGCTGGTGCAGAGTTTTGCTGATATCTGTGAGAGTCTTGAGTGTAAATGTAGAAAAGAGTAAAGTGAAAGAGAAGGTGACTCCCAGTGCGATGTTACAGTGAATGGAGAGAGACTGGAATTGGTGAGTGAGTTCAAATACCTGGGTACAGTGACAGAAAAGAGAAAAAAATGTGCAAAAGGAGTTGAAAGTAGAGTGACACAAGGAAGAAAAGTAGCTGGTGCAATGATGGCCATGATAAGAAACAGAGGCTTGACTGTTGCAGTTATGCGAGGCTTACATGAAGGAGCGTTAGTGCCAACTTTAACATATTGATGTGAGACTATAGTGTGGCATGAAAATGAAAAGTCAAGAGTGAGAACAGTGGAGATGGGACTGCTGAAGAATGTATGTAGAGTACAGACAGTGGATAGGATACGAAATAATGTGATTCGTGAAAGATGTGGAGTGAGGACGTCTGTGGACACCAGAATCGAAGAGAGTGTACTGAGATGGTATGGTCATGTGGAGAAAATGAATAACAATAGAGTGGTGAAAAAGGTTTATCTGAGCGAATTTGAAGGAGGGAGGAGGCGAGGTAGGCCAAGAAGAAGTTGGAGAGATATGGTGGATGAGTGTGCGAGGAAGAGAGGTTTGGAAGTCAGTGAAGCTAGGGAACTGACAAGAGGTCGAGTTGGCTGGGTGATTGTTGTGAGGAGAAGTGGATGATTAGGGATTTGGCACCCCTTTTTAACGTGGCAGCGTCCGGACTGACTCGATCGGATACGTGTACGTGCAGCTACAGAACGTGGTGAATGATTTTGGTGTATACGATAGAGCCAGGATTCCAGGGGTTTGAATGATGAGTGAATGGAAGTGTGGTCCATTGGATTGGGCAAATTTGGGTTGTCTGGACACAGCTACTCCCCACCCTGTCCTAGGGTAGGAAAGGAGGTCCGGATGATGATTATTATTTTTATTATTTAAAGGTGGCAACAAGAAATAAAGCAAAAAAATTACGTTACTGGATTCACGGAGTTAAAGCCTTCTAAATTATCGACTCCACCCACTTCCGTTGCATTCTTCATTATGTCCAGTCGATGGCAAGAGTTTACTTACTATTCCTCTGCTTCTAGATCACTCTTGCGGTATGTTCGTCGTTTTCCTCCCTGACGCAGTCCATCAGAGAAAGAGTTAGTTATGGAGAAAGAAACATACCATGAGTCTCTCACCTTAGGAACATTAGCCAGCAGAGGAAAGTGAGAAGTAGGTTACGTGAAAATTGATATTAAGCAAACTTTTATCTCTGACTGTAGCTGCCATTATTCAGGGATATATCTTTTTTAATATTTTGTTTATTCTTTTTTTTGGGGGGGGGAGGGGAAGAAGGGGAAGGCTTGTGTAAAGTCCCTTCTCTTTCAAGGTGGGCATAACGTACATTTAACAGTATCTTATTTTGCGACAGATCATTCCAATGGTGTTGAATTTTTCGAGAGGATCCCTGCTATAAAATAATGTTCTACTTTTTTTTTTTTTATTATCTCTGCTTTCCCCACCTCCTAGCCTCCCGTATAATTTTCAACATTCTGGACTGAGCATGGTTACCTATAGATCGTCCACCTTAACTTGGCGGAAATCTTCATCCCTTTACAACTTATTTCTCATACCTCAGTGACAGACTAAGACGTACTACGGGTCTATGGCCTTTCCATTACACTTCATCGTGACTGGCACCATATTTTCATGTTGCAGCCTGATGGCTGAATAAGGATCTAAATCTTTTTCATATCGCTTCTTCTTGACGAGCACTATGTTCTGGGGTTAATCACTTATTACAGCTCAGAGGCAGAAATGAGACAACTCTACGGCTTTGTATCATTTCCAGAGCACGTCTTCGTGACTATATAGCACACCTTTCCAGTGTTAATCTCCTGTTACAGCTGGGCATTTAAGGTGGAGCGATGGCATTTTTAGATCAAGTTTCAGTTAGTTGAGTAAAACTAGCATACCCCTGCCTCCTAGCAGCCCTGGGACGTGTTCATAAAATTTGTTGAGTTCGAGTTGTGTTCAGAATCGTTTGTTTATATTTTATCTTAAAAAGCTACCAAAACCTTCATAACGAAACCAGAGTGACTAATAACGTAAGAAGGACGACAAAGTAAAATGATTTCCGACAGTATTTCACCGGTATGGAGATTAGGAGGTTTGGTAGTCGTTTCATTACGAATACATATTATTTCGTTCTTGCTGCAGTTAGATTTTGTACACACACACACGTACTCAAACGTAGATGGAATGGTATCTAAATTACTAGAGATGAATTATTATATTAAAGAGAATGAACTACATATTGTTTGCCTAACTGAAACAAAATGAACATCAAGGATATCAAATGACATCCTAAACCTAGAGGAATACAATATATGGAGAAGAGATAGCAGCTTAAAAAAAGAGGGGGGAATTATAATATTAACAAAGAAAAATCTGAAAGCCAAAGAAATAGAACTAGATATACCCTCACAGGCAGAACTGATAGCAGTAGAAATCAGTACATGTGAAGGGAAATTAAATGTGGCAAATTTATACATGCCACCTGAATCAAAGGTTTGGGAAAAAGGCGAATATGAAGTACTGGCAGAGAGTACAATTCAAAGCTTAAGAGCATTACTACATAGAATGAAAGAGAAATCAGAAAGAATTATACTATCTGGAGATTTCAATACAAATATAAATTGGAATACTCTAAGAAATAAAAAGCCAGGAAAGCTCCTGGCCCTTGTGCAGGAGTTTTTCCTAAGTAACACGTAAAAGAAAGCACCAGAAGAAAAGGACTTGATGTACCATCAGTACTAGATCTTACATTTACTAGGCAAGAAAATGATATTGACAGTATTATGTATTACCCTCCATTCGGCAAAAGCGATCATGCAGTATTAAACTGCAACTTCAGGATTGCATATGACATAGTTAACAGTAATGAAAGCTACAAAAAGAGCCTTAACTACAAAATGGGCAATTATCATGACCTAAAGAAATACTTCTTAGAAACAGATTGGGAAAAAGAGCTTAGAGGACAAGATTTAAATGTTATATATAGAAAATTATGTGACTTTATGAAATAGGAATCCAAAATTACATCCCTCAGCACAAAGAAACAGAAATGAAAATAAACAAATGGTTTAATAAAGAATGTAAAAAATCAAAAGAAAAAAGAGACTTGTGGAATTGATACAGAAGACACAATAGTGAGAGGGTATATAACAATTATAAACAGGCAAGAAATGAATACACAAGAATAAGGAGAGAAGCCCAAAAACAGTTTGAGGAGGACATCATAAACAAAAGTAGTGATCAACCGAAGCTATTTTACAGCTACATCCGAAGCAAAGCCAAAGTAAAAGATAAAATACACTCCATTACGGATGAAGAGATCTTATGTAAACAAGAGGAAGATATTTGTGAAGTACTAAATAAGAATTTCCAATCTGTTTTTACAAAAGAAAATAATTTTGAGAGGGATGATATGGAACATGCATGCCCAGACATATTGCCAGATACACAAATATCAGAAAAAATAAAAATAAAAATACAGGAAGAGCTAAGCATGTCACGAATTTCCTACATCGTGAAATTGTGTATCGTAAATTGTGACATTGATTTTGCGGGAACGATTGAACAATTCTGAAATCCATAGAATTTCGCTCATTCTCTTAACCATCCACTTCTGTACTTACATTTGCATCAAGTTGTCAAAACTTTCGTCATTCTATCGCGAGTGACTGTCTTTATGTACAGACAGTGCATTCCTCTGAGCGATAATTTCTGACTTGTCATTTCTATGCACTTGCCTCTCGGGCTGTTAGTTGGCCACGCCCTTTTCACACGTTGCTCGTGTTTGTGCAGCATCGAGCTATAGTCGTCCTTTAGCAGTCTCGGAGAGTGGAAGTACCGTGCGCAAAGTTCGAGCGGGTCTCTTTTCTTAGCGATCACAAGTCTCGGCTATATCGGCGTATTCCCAAAGCTCCCACTAACTTGGTGATCGACTACAGCAGCTACGGTCTCATCTCTATTGATTAGTACTTCTTTTGTTTTTTCCTAGGCTTAAGGTTCTTTAGTTATTTAGCTCAGTGCATTATTTAGCTATTGGTTGAGTGCTTAAGTGAGTGCATTTCCCTCTCTTGATTTTGAATAGATTCATGTAACGTACATTTATTTTCATGTAATTAATAAATTTACAGTTCGTTTTCTTGAGCTTTGTTAAATGTAACAGTCGTGTTTGATTTTGCCATATATTTAGTACACTTTTGCTACTCCAAGTTAGCACAACTCCTTATATTAATCACGACTGGTACTTAGGCCAGCTCTTGGTATTAATTCTTAAATCCGTTGTGCCACCTAAGAGTTTGGCTCAGCCAAGATCCTGTTTATTATTATTATTATTTTTTGAATGTTAAAGGGTGAATAACTTTCTCAAAGGCCAACAGTATAGTAATACAGCCTTCTTGAGCATTTAGTCTCTGCTGTGTACTGTTGAGAAAGTCTATAAATTCTCGACTCTAGAGAATTGGCGAAGTAAGCCAGCATAAAAGTGAAATCGCCACTTGATTTCTCGAGTCGATTCTCTCGTGATAATCGACCAGAGGGTTATTCTCATTTCCCTCGTGACATCTGGCTTCACATTTATTTATTATATAAAGTATAATCCCATTTTCCCCCTGACAAAGCAAATTATACAAAGGAAAAGCAAATGGTCCAGACGAAATTTCATGTTGGGTGCTACATGAATGTGCAGAGGAGTTAAGTAGACCATTATCGCTAATATTCAAGGAATCCTTGGGTCAAGGTAAACTACCAGATATTTGGAAAAAAGCAAACATTATTCCCTTATTCAAGAAAGGGAATAGACAAAATCCACTCAACTACCGACCAGTATCACTAATCAGAGTTGTAAGTAAGATACTGGAAAAGCTAATAAGAAAAGTTTGGGTAAACCATCTAAAATAACACAATATGATAACAGAAAGGCAATTTGGTTTCAGAATGGGAAAATCATGTGTTACTAATTTATTAAGCTGCTATGACAGAGTTGCAGAAACATTACAGAAAAGAGAAGGATGGGTGGACAGTATCTATCTAGATTTCAAGAAAGCATTTGACAGAGTACTGCACCAAAGACTTTTATGGAAACTGTACCATCAAGGAGGAATCCGAGGCAAACTGTACTGTTGGATGCAAAATTTTCTCAGAAAAGGGGAAATGAGAACAGTACTAAGGAGAAATTACTGATCATGGAGGGAAGTGACTAGCTGAGTTCCACAGGGCTCAGTGCTGGTACCAATTATGTTTTTAGTGTATATAAATGACAGATAATGATATTGGAAATGAAAGCTATCTAAATATGTTTGCCGATGATGCAAAAATACAAAGGAGAATTACTAACATAGACACTTGTAAAGAGCTACAAGAAGAATTAAATAAACTTCATGAATGGAGTAATACATGGTAAATGGAATTCAATGTGGACAAGTGTCACGTAATCAAGTTTGGTAAAAGTGGGAAAAGACTAGATTGGGATTATAAATTAGCAAGTAAAACCCCACACACATCAGAAAGCGAGAAGGACTTAGGTGTAATATTTTATTGACAATAACAGACTAACTCCTGCAGACCACATAATTCAAAAGTAGAACATGTATACACTGCTTGCAAATGAAAACAGCATTCACATACATTAACGAAGACATGCTGAGGAAGATTAAAACATCTTTCATCAGACCAACCCCGGAGAATACTTCAGTAGTCTGAAATCCTCATCTCAAGAAACACATAGATAAGACTGAAAAAGTTCAAAGGGCTACTACAAGATGGGTATCAAGCTTAAGGGATCTGAGCTATGAAGAAAAATTAGAAAAATGTAATCCGCCAACACTACAGGAGAGAAGAAACAGAGGAGATATGATTATGCTATATAAAGGCACATCAGGGAAAGATAAAATAGACATAAATGAATA
>JAGKTI010015552.1:0-20406 GCA_018397915.1 Birgus latro | reverse complement strand
ATCCAACCTATTCGAGGTCTTCCTCTCAGCCTTACTCCTCTCACATCAGATCTAGTTATCTTTTTCACCAATTGCTCATTATTCCAAAACTCAAAGATGAATTAAACATGATAACCCATATAACACAAACATCCTCCACTACCCCACCTCCATCCCCAAACCTCATCCCCCACCACTGTCTGGTCTAACACAGTTGCCAGACTTGTGAAGGTATCCTTGCTGCTTCAACTTATCTTTGCGAATATTTACGGGGCTCGGAACCAAGACACGACTTTTATGGCTGACTATACATACATGACCTTTATCCGCCAGGTTAGGGTTCATTGGCCATCAAGTACAAAAGATACGAAAATCACAAAAATCGCAGCTATGTTCGTGAAAAATGCTAGGGCTCTGAAGGCTACTGACTTTGGGCCGTGAATCTTATATGGAATATCGTCCAGGAGAACCTTCTTATAGGATTGAGTTTGGGTCCCAAAACTTACTCTCGCTGGTAGTTCTATCTACAAGCAGGGTTGAGAGTGGCTATAAAATTATTTTTCATGCTGAAATTCACATCCGGTCACTGACAGCTTTGTCTTCTTAGAGCTGGCCATCATTGCCTACCAGCTTGTTTCCCAATTTACTTTAGTATCGGTTTTATTGTAGCAGTTTAATTATTCCTTTACGTGAATGGCTACATTCCCCCCCCCCCCGCCTAGTTTCTTACCAGACGGCTTAACAAAAATATTATAACCCCTTATCTGATGTTCTGCTTAAAATTCTCGTGTGTCTGTATCACCCAAGTGTCACTAATAAAGGCCACATTTATTTCCTGTGTACAAATTAAGCCCTCATTTCCTCCTTTTTATTGCGAAAACTCCTGTTTGTGTAGTACACTTTCAGACTCTTGCGAGTACTTATGGCTCTACATTAAGATTTATTTTTTTTCGTTGTTTTTGGTAATAACTGCGAAGCTGCTTACTCAACTAATAAGCATTTTCTTACTATCACCTATACCTCCTCCATCGTCGTTTGTTCTCTCCTTTATCATCGCCTGCTTATCATGAGACAGGCCAAGCATGTATTCAATATGGACGGTGGGTGCTAGCGCCGAAGTGGTGACATGTAGAGGTGTATGGTATGTAGGAGGACTGCTGGGCCTTGATAGCAGGCTGTGAAGCCTATCCCTAGAGTCGGACACATTTAAAAAAAAAAAAAATCTATCAAAACCCGATGATGATCCACGAGTAGAAAAAAAAAAAACTAACTTCCTCCCTATCATCCTTGCGAAAACAGTAATTCCCTGTCTACCAAGAAGAGTCTCATTGCAACAATACATCGTACTCCATCCACGAAACCGGTCCTAAGCATCTATTAAACGTATTGCATTAACTTTGCAATAACTTTCAAGACAGCAATTAAAAACCGTTGCCCTGCTCATCCATCCTCTTCCAACCCGCATCCTAGGCAAAACACCAAGTACTACAAGGATCTCTGCCCTCACCATAACCATATCCATTATATCTTTGTACTGCTGCCACAGTACTTCACCCCAGCCATATCCAGCATATCCTGGTACTGTTGCCATATCCAGCATATCCTGGTACTATTGCCACAGTGCCTCACCCCAGTCATATCCATAATATCCTTGTACTTCTGCCTCAGTACCTCACTCCAGTCATATCCATCATATTCCTTCACTGCTGGCACAGTACCTCACCGAGCCATAACCATCATATCCTTGTACTGCTGCCACAATACCTCACTCCTGCGCCTACCAATATTGTTGCCTTCTAGACAGAGGCAGACGGTGGGTTTATCTCTATTACCCTTCATGATATTTTCATTTATATTATCACACATTACCCACCCTGGCCCCTGGAAGACACACGTTTATGAAGTGGAGTGTACATAGCTCTGATTAGGTATCTTACATGTGTCTTCAGCAATCACAAAATTTTTCACACGTTTCTCGATCTTTACAGCATTCCAGTGGGGAGTACTCTCACCCTCTTCCACTTCTGCTTCACCCTTTGCCTCCCCATCACATTCGCCACGTAACGTGTTGAGTGCTTTTGTGTTTTTTTTCTCTGCTTGTTTGTTAAGTATGAACTTTGCTTCGCCCTTGTCCATCTTTCATTTTTTTTTTTCTCCTCCAGCAGCTCCTCCAACAATTCCCTCATTTCTAATTCCCCCTGCACTAGAACCTGCACCTCCCGCTTTAAATTAAGATCTTCCTTTAACTCATGGTAGCTCACTTCAAAATTGGCAGCAGTGACACAAGTCTCAGTAGAAGAAGCCATCACACACACAACTCACACAAGGGGGTAAAACAAAATCACAAATATACATTGCACACCAAACAACAAAATGGACTTTATATTAACACAGTTGCACTAGCTTACAGCACCCCAACACACTCAACTGTAACACTAGAACACACACTGTTTAACACACTAGCACAACGCTTTATCACAAATCACTAGACTCAGTGACACCATTCTCACATGTCGGATACAACTAGACAAATTAGGAACGACAGGAGCACGTCTGAACAGATTGACCTCAGGTGAGTTACTGACTGGCCAAAATGAAAATATACCATGCTATTTTTTTTCTCAATTATTTTCTTCATCTAAACATCACTTAATCTCCCGTCTTTAGTCCTAATATGCCCACAGGAGACTTGCCCTAGATGTTGGGCTCAGTGCATGTAAACAGCTGGTCTGCCTCACACATACTCTCATATGTAAAGTATCTATACAAATTATTTTCACTCACCTTAAGTAAATATTACCCTTTTTTTCTTTTTTGCTTTACCTCACCCACTCCTTCGCTGTCCTGTTGTTCTTAGTTTGTAACTCCTTCGTTCTCTCCTCTCCCACTCTTGCTACTGCTTACCTCTTTCACTGTTGTACTTTCATTCTTCAGTCAATCGTTGGTTTTTTTCTTACAAATATCTCCTCTCTGCTACTCACAGCATATTAATATTAGAGCCATCCTCATTCCTGACTCACTCATATTGTTGCGCCTATAGGTTTCTCTGTCATTCCAACCTTCATGCTTAAGACTCTGAATATGAATTTTATTCATTCAGCCCATTCACACATTGGTCAGTTTCTCGGTATCATACAACTGAACCGGTAAAAACTGTTGTGAATTTACTTTGGTGATGGCTCCAGTTCCTTTCATATTGTAACAGATCTCGGAAACTAAACAAGTTTCCCAAACTCTTCAAAGGATATTAAATCCTTATACAACTCCTGATCTATTATTCTAATCTTTCCCACAGAAAGTACAGGCAACAGTGATGTACTGTCAGAATATGAATTTCGTTATAAATAAAATGTTCATAAATTTCAATATCAGTGTAGACATACGGATGTCTAGGTGGTGGCATTGGGCTATATATCTCACGTCTCATTCCAGCTGCACAGATATTACCCAAAGTAATGGTGGCACACATACTTTTTGTGTAAAGATACATTTGAACGTATGATTGTAAATGTTGGCACGGTCTATCGTCACCCCACTCAGACTGTAGAGGAAGATTTAGAGCTATACAATATCTTGCAGGAAATTCTCACTGGGGACGAAACGTTGGTAACTGGCAACTTTAACCTGCCAACAGTTACCGGGAATACAGTCACTGGTAGAGGTAATGATGACACAAGGATGGCATGGACAAGTAATAAGAATGACTTGGCTCTCAGGTAGCAAGTGCAAACACGTCAATAGGATTAGCATGCAAGGAACAAGGGAAGTTGATGAACCCAAGCAAGAAATTGTTTGGAAAGCTTCAAAAGATGGAAAAACTGTTCAAGTGTGGTTACAGAGAGCGGGGATTATAATTCGGAAAAAATATAGACAATCTACTTTTCAGCAGATATAGCCATGCATGGAGACATGCCACCTAAGGCAATAATCTTCATTGTTCACAGCCTCACGTATTTTAGAATGTTCATCTTAAAGTAAAATCATTAAGAAAAAGCCGTCGGAAGATTTCAAAGCATGTGACGAGCTAGATGAAGGAGATAGAATGAGGGAGAGATATTGTGAAGACGGTAAAGGAGTGAGAGAGCAACAGAAGGAGGAAGTGACAGAGGGAAGGAAAGACGGAGAAAGGAGGGTAAGGGAGAGACAGCAGGAAGGGGAGATCCAGATAGCAGAGTGAGGGAGAGATGGGTAAGAAGGTTGGGTAAAGGAGATGTGGGGAAAAGAGTTAGTGAGGGAGAGACAGAGGAGAGAGAGGGGGGGGGGAGTTCGAAAGGAGAAGACTGAGACTTAATGTAGCAAAGCAGGAAGGATGAACAGAGAGAGGGTAGAGGGAGGAAAAAACAGAGGAATGAAGAGATAGAGCGAGAAATAGTGAGATAGGGAAAGAGAGAGAGGAAAGGATATTCATGTTACGAATGATGATGTATAAATCCTTTTATTTCAACAGTAGAATACTCATATCCTACTCAACTTATTCAATTTTTAAAAAAATGTCCTTATGTATATACTTTATTTTGTAGACACGGTGACAATGTGATGGAATAGACTATCTTCACAGCTTCTTTGGTTTTATACTCTTATGTGTTTCATACAAAAGTTTAGGTAAGCTAAACAGAAAATCAACGCTATATGTAAGATTGGAAATAATTTACTACCAATCTTCATTGCTTGGAAGCTACATAATAATTCTAAACACAGAAAAAATGGACAATAAGGCAACATCGCACCTTTTTCTGGCAGGCGTTTCAAAGCAGGTAGGCTAGTTGTGGCCTCCAGCTGACATCACCATGGCTCCACCCACCTGTGCGTGACTACATCACTTCTTTACACAAAGTAATTAAAATGTATAATTACAGTAACGACGTTAAATATAAGCCTGGTAAAATGAACAGTAAGAAAGCTCCTGGACCAAACAATTTTTACCTTAAAAAAAAAAAAATGTAGTGGATGTAACGTGTGATACTTCTACTTAAAAAATATATATATATATATTAATCTCTACAACCAGTTTGGAGAATGGCCAGTATAATCTTTTTAAATCAAAAGGGAGTGTAAGAAAATATGTCAGGAAAAATATCCTCTGTAATGCTCCTCACTCGGGACACCAGAAATACTGTATATGAGAAAATATCGTGAGTAAATGTCCTCACTCGGTACAGCAAATATATGTAAGAAAATATCGTGTGAGTCACTCCTCTCCAGCAGGAGTTAATCTAAATTAAAACAATGGTAAATTTGCATAAGTCTCGTGAGTAAATTAAGGCAATTAAATCCCATAACTCACCGGCAAATCATCTCTCATATATGGCTAGTTCCCTACGATTTGGCCAAATCAGTAAGGTCACTTAGCTATATATTGAGTCGAACAACAGATGACGACGGTCGTAGTGGTTTGGTATTTCCTGGGCAATCAGGCGTCCATCTAGGCGTGTATATACAATGCTAGCTGAAACGTAGCTGCTAACGGAGTGAAATCAGCTCAAGGAGTGTCAGTATGGCAAGATCCTTGTGCCTCATGGGATTGAGGAGTTGCCAATTATTTAGTAATTACAAGGTCAAATACAGCTAACTTACTTCGTGAAATATACAAGGTGAGACTAACTTAATGTAATCTTAGTTTTAATTAAACTAAACCAAATATTCTCTTTTATCTATAAAAGTATATTAAACCCATGTCTGGGTTTTATCGTGCCACTTTTCATCTTTAGGACACGTCACAGTCACGCAGACGCATTGAGGCCAATGTAAAATTCCTAATTATTTACATGAATGTACAATATAGTTGTCCACAAGTGTTAAACGCAGTAGCATTTAATTTATTAATAATAAGAATTATTAACAGAACGTAATATCTGGTTTTTAAACATTTCGAATTATTAGTAGCATTCTGCATGTATTCCTCTGCCCTTTAACCATCGACAATTATTTTAAAAGTAGAGCACAACCACTCTGAGGGAAAATATTTCCCACAGTTTTGGGGCTGGGCGACAAATGATATGCTGTATCATGTAATGTGTCCTCTTCCCAGAAGCTCTCTCCACAGATCTCGAGAGCCCTGTGCAGCGGCCCTTCCAGGACGCGCATCTTGACCCAATTGTTCTCCACTATCCTCTGTTTCCGGTGGAGCCGTTAACGCTAGGGCACCAGTTTATCTATAGTTTTCATACTGACATGTTCCCTACATTTAATTTTTATAAGTCTCAGCACCCCCTCTGTGTCTGAATGTGTGGAAATCACCTTAGCTAATGGCCAATGGGATCTTGGTTGTTCAGTTTTTACTAAGACCATATCTCCTATATTTATAACCGATTTGTTGCTGGCAGCCTGAGCCCCATAAAATCTTTCTCTTAGGCTCAAAAGATATTCTTCATTCCAATGTCTATTCCAGATGTCCAATACCCTTCTCAGACGTTGGTATCCCTCACGCAGATGTTGTCCTATTTCATTATTTCCTATTGTAGGATCATTTATTTCCTCCTGGATATCCACACAAGGTCCTGGCTGAAGTTTCCTGCCATGCAACATATGAGCTGGTGTCAATGCTTCAGTTCCAACACTAGTATCATCTATGTAGGTTAACGGTCTGTCAGTAATCCTGGCCTCAGTTTCAATGATCACCGTTCTCAGTTCCTCTCTGGGGATCTTAGTTCTGTGTAAAGTTTTCCTTAGGCAGTTCTTTACTATTCCAATCATCCGCTTTGTAAATCCATTTTGCCATGGTGATCTTGGAGCTATGAACTGCCAAGTAAAATTTCGGATTCCCAGTGCCGACTTAACCTTTGGGTCATTCATTATGTTCAAAAGTAGAAGTGCTGCTCCAACGAAATTAGTTCCGCTGTCGATATTAATTTGGTAGGACAAGACCTTCTAGCAGCAAATCTTCTAAATACATTCAGGAATGTCTCTGAACTCAGATCTTCTGCCATTTCTAGATGGACTGCCTTAGTGTAGGTGCAAGTAAACAAACATATATATACACCTTATGGGGAGTTCCTTCACCCGTAACAGTTATAGCCCCTGTGTAATCAGCTCCAGTTACCTTGAAGGGCGGACTAATATTTACCCTATCCTTTTGTAAAGCATGTGGTCCTGGGTAGTCATATGGCCTTTGCTCATACCTCCTGCATACTATACAGCCTTTGAGATACTTCTTTATGACCGGTCTACCCTTAGGGATCCAATACCTTTCGGGAATTCGGGCCAAGGTCTGCGGCACACCTCCATGAAGAGTCAAATCATGGGTTTCCTTTACAATTAACTGTACAAAATAATCATTCTTATGTAACAGTATAGGATGTCTAGTTTGGAGAGGCAAATCAGCCTTTATTATTCAGCCTCGGCATCTAATTAGACCCTTTCCGTCTAGGAACAATCCTAAGTCTCGGATCAGTTTGTTCTTGTTACCAGTGCCTTGGCATAAAAGGTCAAATATCTCTCCATAATACTTCCTTTGTATTTTTTTCAACCAATATTCCATGGGATCGAACTTCTTAAGCCCCACTTTCTTATTCAAAAATTCAGCAGCCAACTTAGTGGTGTTTATGAGTTGCTTTATTGATGAGAATCTGCTAATGTCAATTATCTCTGGCTTAGGTACTACTGAATCAAAATTTACAACACTAACCTCAGCAGTACTATACAGATTTTGCTCAGGCCAATCCTTAGTGAGTAACCACTTAGGACCTTTAAACCACAAGTCATCCTTGATTAGCTGGATTTTGTTTAGAGGATGCATGCATAAATTTAAAATTGGAAGACAGTTTTTTTTTTTAAATCTTCACTCTATTGCAGACGAAAGGAATTTTACTGTCCTCCTTTCCTATCCAGTAAAGACAAATCTCATTGTCAGTCCATATATAAATATCCTCAAGCTGAGTATCAAGAGTGGTGGTTAGATACCTGGCCAATTTAGTTCTTACTTCTAAGGAAGCCAATTCCATTTGAGGTAGGGTTCTTCCCTTAATTTGTGCAACTCTGGCTTTAGACATAATAATTTTACTGTCTTCTCCTATTGCACAGCAAGCTACTACTCCATATACCTTTTGAGAAGCATCACAAAAAATGTGTAAATGTGACTTCTCGTTACTGTTTATCGTCCTGGGAATACTTATGCTTGATGTTTTTTTCAAATTCCTTCCGAATCTGTTCCCACTGTTTAGTATACGTTTCACCTAATTCTGTGTCTCAGTCTAACTTTTCTCGCCAAGCCTCTTGCACTAAACATTTGCCCCTAATAACTATAGGACTGACTAATCCTAATGAGTCAAATAACATGGAGACCTGACTTAACAGGGACCTCTTTGTGAGAGTGACATCAGAGAACTTTATCGGCTTTAAACTTAGTTCATCAGCCTTTGTATCTCAGTTAAGATCCAACATATTTTGAGTTTTGGGAATATCTTGTATTTTATTCCTCAAAAGCGGAGAATTTGTATTCCAGCTGTGTAACGGCAAATTTGGCTTCCCACATTCGGAATTGGCTACTGCATAAGCCTTCAATGCTTCCGTCTCTGTATCAGCAACACCTTGCAAATTATCCATGTAAAAAGCCTGCCCTGTTTCTGAACAATTGGCCCTTTCGAAATGATGCTTTAGTGTGTTGCAAAGTAGGAAAGGACTAGCACAAGAGCCGAAGAGCACCGATCGGAAACAATAAGTTTTCAATGGACTATCCTCATTTTGAGGGTCTTGAGGCCAGAGGAATTTTGTAAATTTCCTATCCTCCTCTCTCAATCCTATTCTGAGAAAAGCCTTACTAATGTCTGCTGTAAAAGCATAAGGTTTCTCTCTAAATTTTAGTAATACATTCCCTAACTTCTCTGTTAGTGTAGGTCCACAGTATAGGGCAATCATTCAAGCTGGCTGACTCCTTGGATGTTTTCCTACTGCAACTGAAAACTATACCGAATCTTTGTTTACAGCATGCTGTGGTAAATAATGTCCCTCTTTGTGATTAATAGGGAATTCTACCTCCTCTATAAATTTCTTCTTCAGTTGATCGTTTATAATAATATCATATAAGATTAGATGTTCTGGGTTGTTTCTCAACTTTCTTAGAAGAGAATTTAACTGATCCTTAGCTGCTTGGAACTTTGTTGGTAGTTCCGAATGGTTTAGTTTCCATGGTAATCCTACCCAATACTGTCCATCTTTAAACTCCTCAGACTGGTTATACAAATCCAAAATTATTTTATCTTCAGGGGTTAGATCTTCAGTGTGTATTCCTACACTGTCTAGGTCCCAAAGTTTGTGTACAGGTTCAGTTTTCTCATCCACCAAGTCATTTATCTGAGTAGGTTCTAATTCTGCACCTATTCTAGCTACCATCAATGGCTGTGTAGGGGTAACAAAGACTGAGTCTGCCAATCTGGCCTCTCCTCTATCTTTCTTTGAAAAAGCCAACTGACCAATAATAAGGTTACCTCCGGGACTCTTGAAAAACTGTACTTTATTCTTCTTAAAAGTCCTGTGTAAGAATCTTCCACAGTAATCTGATCCAATTATCATTTATATCTGATTTCACATTCTGTTTTGCCAACCTTATCCCTGAGCTCTGCAAATGATCAGAGATTTCCTTCAGTCCCTTTATGTAAATGCTCGTTTCCACCTTGTCCAGTACAGCTGCTGTTATGCGGCATTTATATCTGCCAAGTTGTATTAAGGGTCTAACTAAATCAAAAGACTGTACCTCCTCAGTAGTTAAGAACCCTGTAATGGCTAGATTTACCTTGCCGACAATAGGTAACTTTAATTTTTCTACAATGTCTGCAGAAATGAAGGTTTTCTGTGCACCCGTATAAAAAAGAGTACATGCTAATATGTTTTTGTTTTCAATCACTACCTTTACATCTGCAATTGGAAATGTAGCTGGCATTGTTACTGGAGTATTTCTTTCGCAACTGTCATATTGGCATTTGCAGTTTTAGGAACCTCATGTTTCATCATCCTTGGGCACAAAACACTGTGATGATTGTCCTTTTTACATTTGAAACAAAGATTTAGTTTAATTTTACAGTCTGCGGAAGTGTGTTCGGTATTCATACAAATCATACAACATCCCAGTTCCTGAAGCCTCACTATTCTAGAAGCGTAATCAGGATACAGTTGACAAGGTGCGCTGGAATGTTGTTCACCACAAAACACACAAACCTTCTTGTCCTTTACCATGGAAATTTTTACTTCTTTATTTTCATCAGCTTCTCTAGTCCTTGTCTTTATTAGTTTATCCTCAGATTTTAAAGAGGTAAGAACAGTACCTATCTCTTCTTTAGGTACAGAATTAGCCGTTCCTAACTTAGATTTCCCAGCCAGTTGGTTAGTGGTTCTTTTCCTTATTTCAGCCTTCGGTTTATTTTCACCAGGCTTTACTGTTCCTTGCAAATGTTTACAGAGTTGCATCAAGCCTTCCTCATTCTCCTCACAGGAAAAATTATCACTCTGGTACTTACCATACAAAGCATCCTTAGTTCTAGGTAGAAGCTTTAAGGACCCAGTTCTAGAAAGCACCCAATCTGCTGTCTTAACATCTTCGTAAGTACCCAAGTCCTTTAAATTACAACTCATCGCAATCCGAAAATTTTGCAAGGACCAGAAATCATGTTTAGGAATGGGTAATTCAATCAGAGCCTTCAATAATTGGATAATGATTTGTTCTCTGTCTTCATAATTCTGCTTAAGGATAGCCAAAGCTGCCTCATAATTGTTTTCCTCCACAGGTAATCCCTTTATCAATTTGTAAGGCGTCCCATTGACCTGTCCTAATAGATACGAGAGCTTGCTCACATTAGGGAGATCTGTTCTATAATGGACTAAGTATTTAAACTGATCCCAAAAGGATATCCAATTCTGCTCACCATCAAACTCCGGAAGCGAAATTTGTGGTAATGCAGCCTTACTTGCACAATTTTTGTTTCGTTGGTAATACTGGCTAATTTAGATTCAACCAGTTTCACCAATGTTAGATATTCCTCTAATTTACCTTCAAATTTGGTGGTTTCTGATTCTAAAAGATCTTTATCATCAGTTTGTACGACGGCTGCTTCTAAGTTAGTATAACTTTCTTCATACTTGGCCCATATTTCCTTTAGTATGTTCAACAGACTACTTAGTTTCTCCCTAGTTTAAGGTGTTTCCTCTAATGACTGCCTACAGTCCTGTATAGCTCTTGTTACCCATCCACTGGATGATTCTTGTAACAAGGAAATAGACATTGTTATTGATTTCTAAGTTGTGGGAGTACAACTCTTATTTTAAATTTTACAACCCAAATTTACTTGACTCCGTTATTTATCATTTTAACCCGAGGAATCCCATCGACGTATGGGTACGTTGCGATGTTTTGTCACAGCTACACCCATCGACGTATGGGTACGTCGCGCAATTGCAAGGGTCATAATTTGCACAATTTTCAAGTTTCATGGGTGATTTTTGGTAGGCATATGTGGCAGACCTTCCTCTACCTGCTGTCAAGCGGGGATACTCCCTGGCCCCACCTAACCCCCCCTCCCTCCCTCCCTCCCCCCCACACTGGGCAATTCACCTGTTAGCAGTAACCGAGCCAGTAAAGGTATGTTGCCCCATGGTCTCTCCAATGACGAAATTCACAGTGAAAGTGATTCCTGAGGTGAAGGACAAAGAAATAAAGAAGCTAGAGCAAGAAACAAACAGAAGTGATGAGGTGGTAATGTCATAAAGGAAGGTGCCATATGTGAAAGTGTTTGGTGACTGAACAATGCTTTTATTGCCTATATAAATGTGTTAAAACCAATATAGTCTGTTACTACACATAAATTCGTACCAAATACATAAATTAATACGTAATTGAAAGTGGCTTGAAATAGTTAACCCTTCCATAGTTTGTTTTCTTTAGCCAGGTACCCTGAAAAAGAAGGAAAACGAAGGTTGCATGACACCTGTATCAACAGTTTTAAGCATAGGATCACGATTTCTCTATGAATTTTCGATGTTTTTCACCAAAAGCGAAGGTTTGAACCAATAAAAAAAAAATTCAAAAAATGCTCGGGATTTTGGGTTATCGTAGGTCAGAAATCGGTCGGGACGTGACTGGTTAAATTTTGAGGGGTATGGGAATAGGGTTTATGGCTTTAAGCCAATCTCTCTGAGTTATTAAACGTCTGGGGTATTTTGTTTTCCCACACTCTGTTTCCAAAATAATCCCTGCTCTCCAGAGCTCAGGAATACTTAACATTTTAAATTATAAAAGAGTCTAGGGATTGGGTTTATGGCTTTATACCTGTCTCCCTGGGTTATTAAACCTCTGGGTTAATGTTATTATCCCCACACTCATTACAGCACAGGGCCACCCAAGGCCTGCACAGCAAGGAACCGTTCTTTCTACGTGTTCTGCTTCCACGTCATAACCTTATTACCTTAACCTGTCCTATCGCTCCGGTACAGCCTGTGGACCCTCCAAAGAAACGCCGCCTGTGGCACTTTGGAGCTGCAGATTGGGAGGCCCTCAGGCAGTACTTCTTTTATTTTCCTTGGAACGATTATTGCTTCCATGGCCGGGAGCCGTCTGAGTGTGCCTCGCGCATTACGGAGGTTATTCTCTCGGGCATGGAAGCATACATTCTTTCTCATATCCTCTGACTAATGCAAGAAAGCCTTGGTTTAATCACGCTTGTTCTAATGCTGTCCGCAACAAGGAGAGGGCCTTTAAAAGGTAACGGAGTCAACCCACCCCTGAATCACATCTTTTTTATATTTCTGCCCGGAATCATGCTAAGTCTGTTCTTCGCTTTGCTAGAAATAATTTCATCCGTGCTAAATGTTCTCAACTCTCCAACTTGAATTCTTCTCACTCCTTTTGGCACCTTGCCAAAAACCTTTCTAACAACTTTACCTCATCATCCTTCCCTCCTCTTTTCTACTCTGATGGCTCTGTAGCTATTTCTTCTACTGATAAAGGAGATCTCTTCGCTCAGACTTTCTCCTCCAATTCTACCTTAGACGATTCCGGTGCTGTTCCTCCATCACTTCCCCCCTCAGACTTCCTCATGACTGGCATTGAAATTTCTTCAACTGATGTATTTTCTGCCATCACTGGCCTCAATATTAACAAGGCATATGGGCCTGATGGAGTCCCTCCTGTTGTCCTCAAAAACTGTGCTTCTCTGCTTACACCCTGCCTAGGTAAACTCTTTCCCCTTTGTCTATCAAATTGTACCTTTCCTTCTTGCTGGAAGTTTGCTCTCATTCAGCCAGTCCCAAAGAAGGATGACCATTCCCAACCCTCTAACTTTTTTTTTTATGCAAGGAAGAAGGAACCAAGGGCCATGGGCCCGCATACTGTTCCTTCCAAGAAAAAGTAAAAACAATACAAAAGAGAGCCAAATTCAAGATCCATTCATTTCGAGATGCCTGGACACACTGCGTTTAAAAGATTGGAGATCATAGGAAGTAGGACATACAGACAGAGGGAGACAGTTCCAGAGTTGACAAGTTGCATAAATGAAGGACTGGGAGTAACGGTTAACTCTTGCATTAGGGAGTTGGACAGAAAAGGGATGAGAGTTTGTTGCTAGACGGGTAATACGTGCCCGTCGTAGAGGTGGAGGGATGCAAGCAGACAGTTCAGAGGAACAGTGACCATTGAAGTAGCGATAGAAGAGAGATAAAGAAGCAACAGTGCGGCGAAGAGACAAAGGTTGAAGGGAATCAGTAAGAGGAGGAGAGTTAATGAGACGAAAAGCCTTCGACTCCACCCTATTGAGAAGAACCGCATGTGGGGAGCCTCCCCACACATGAGAGTTGTACTCCATACACGGGCGAATAAAACCCGTGTCCAAGGTCAACATCTGTGCATGGGTAAAGAAAGCTCGGAGTCGGCCCAGCACACCTAATCTCTTGGAAGCAGATTTCACAAGATATGTAATATGTTCATTCCAAGACAAATCCCGAGAGAATGAAACCCCAAGCATGTTCAAGGATGATGCAGGACTGAGCTGGACATTATTAAACATTAGTGGGTAATCCTGAGGAAGATTTTGTCGGGTTGATAAGTGTAAGAACTGAGTTTTTGATGCATTGAAAATAACAAGATTATTTTTAATCCAATCAGAGATATGAGCCAAGTCAGACATTAGGTGTGCCATAGCCTTATCCCTTGTTTGCTGAAGTGACTGCTGAGATGGACGTTGCGGAAATCGAATGAAAAGGTGAAGGGTGGAATCATCAGCATATGAGTGGATAGGGTTAGATGTACAGCTTAGAAGGTCATTGATGAATAAAAGAAAGAGAGTTGGTGATAGGACAGAGCCCTGAGGAACACCACTGTTGATAGGTCTAGGAGAAGAACGATGGCCGTCTACAACAGCAGCTATAGAACGACCAGAAAGGAAGCTAGAGATGAAGGCACAGATAGAAGGATAGAAACCGTAAGAGGGCAGTTTGGAAATTAAAGATTTATGCCAGACTCGATCGAATGCCTTTGAGATGTCAAGTGCAATGGCAAAGCTTTCGCCAAAGTCCCGAAAGGAGGATGACCAGGAGTCTGAAAGGTAGGTGAGAAGATCGCCAGTGGAGCGTCCCTGATGGAACCCATACTGACGATCAGAAAGTAGGTTGTGACAGGAAAGATGCTTTAATTTTTAATAATAAGAATTATTAACAGAACGTAATATCTGGGTTTTTAAACCTCTCGAATTATTATTAGCATTCTGCACGTATTCCTCTGCCCTTTAACCATCGACTATTATTTTAAAAGGAGAGCACAACCGCTCTGAGGGAAAATGATTCTCACAGGGAGTTTGAGATAACAGTAACTATTGGCCATTCAGCTTAACCTCTGTCTTGGGAGATATCGTCGTCTGTCTTGGGAAAAATCCTTGAATCATAAATCAGAGAGAGGATAGGTGAATTTCTACTGTAATAACATGATTAGGGGTAGCCGGCAAGGCTTTAGGTCTCGGAGATTATGCGTCACGAATCTGAGATCTTTGATAAGCTTTGTAGAATAATTGATGATATCAGGTCCCTAGATATTACCATTCAAGCGTTCCAGTGGCTCAATCTGGAGAGAGAGAGAGAGAGAGATGGTCTGCAGTCCTAACGGACCCCGGTTCAAATCCCCGCTGGGGCAGGGAGCAGTTTATGGATTTGAATTTCATAAAACGTAGACTTCACTGATCTACCAGAAGACCCGCCGACATGTCGTTAAAACACCCCCGCTATTAACATTACACCAGTCCTGTATGAGACAGCCCTAGCATGTAATCAATATGGACGGTGGGTGTTAGCGCCGAAGTGGTGACATGTGGAGATGTAGGTGGTCTACTGGGCCTTAGGGATATGCCTTGGGGATAGGCAATGAAGACTTTTGACATGAGTCGGACACATTAAAAAATAATAGTAATAATAAATTAATGAGAAAGGTAAAATTACTTGGAATCGATGGTCAGATTCACAAGTACAGTCACTCAAAGAAGTATCGCACCCCTGAGGTTCGATGGATGTGAAAATAAGCGAGTTTTGCACACACACATGATCCTATTTACCCGATGCATTATATAGCATCCAATATGCGCCGTTTTGTGCGATTTGGAGTCCTACTAATTACCCAGGACAATATCTGGACGTATAAGCACAAGGTGTCCAGTATACCTCAATGTTTCGTCTATGTTTCAGAATGATTGGTGCGGTAAGGGTGCTGATACTTTTGGGACTGAACATAAGAACATAAAAAGAGAGGATTACTGCAGTAGGCAAGTTGGTCCATGCTAGGCACCTCCTACAAGAATAGCTAAACTGCTAGAATAAGACAAGGATAATAAAGAAAGCTCTCCCCCCCACACCAAATCCTTCAGCTGAAAACGGCTAGTAAAAATGCGAGAAGGAACACCACTCAGTATGGAAAAATCTGGCGTGGATATTTTGTAGGAAAGTGGGAAAGGAGAAAAGACACTATCACTGTGTAACCTGACAAGGAAAAGAAATTAATTAGTACCGGTTATTAGGAGATTTTTATGTCCAACCCTTACTAATCACATGTTTATCTAACCTATGCTTGAAGCTCTAAGTGGAAGGAACAACAACTGCATCACTAGGTAGCTTATTCCATTTGTCCACTACTCTATTGCCAAACCATTTTCTACATATTTTCCTGCTAAAACGGAATTTATCTAGTTTGAAACGATTACTTCTAGTTCTATCCTGTATGCCTGCTTTAAGTACCTAATAACTCTTTTACTCCCTTCATCCACTGCAACACCTTAATAAAGTCTCCCTTTACTCTATGCCTTACTAGTGAGTGCAAATTTACTCCGAATATCATGTATCATTTTTGTCATTCTTTTCTGGTAATTTTCTAACGATTTTATATCCATTCCATAATTCGTCACCAAAATTATATGGCCTTACTAATGCTTGATAATGTAATATTAATTTAGTTGTCCAATTACTCACGCATCTTGAAATAAACCCTAGTGCCCTACTTGCTTTATTTATTGCATTTATACACTGTCTTTACTAACCATGACTTCTAGGTCTCTCTCGCAGTCGTCAGTTGAGTTAATGATACGTCCTATTATTGTGTCATCGTCAAATTTCCTAGTACTGCTAGTGGTTGCTGAGTATAGACCATTTATTTATATAATAAATAAAAAGGGACCAAATATTGACTCCTGTGGTACACCGCCAGTTACTAGCTTCCAGTCTGCCTTAGTGCCCTTTATTAGAACTCTCTGTTTTCGTTACCATTCAGCCACGATTCTACCCATCTTAAGATATCGCTGTCTATACCATGTCCCGGGGGGCACGGTGGCTCAGAGGTAGAGCATCAAGCTCGGGACCGGGGTGTCGCGAGTTTGAGCCTCATCAAGCTCGGGACCGGGGTGTCGCGAGTTCGAGCTGCACCCGGGACTGCCGTGCCGGGAGGGGTAGCGCCCTCCTGTTACCTAGCGGGGCTATATGATATTGTAAGGTCTAGCTCGGGGGATTCTTTTTTTTTTTTTTTTAATACCATGTCCTCTAACCTTCTTAACTAACCTTTTGCATGGAACTCTATCGAAAATTTTACTACAATCAATATGAATAATAACATAAGCTTTATCGCTATATACCGCCTCAGGGGCCTCCTTGCATAAATCAGTGCTGACTTTCTTTTATGAAATTAAACCTTTCTAGCTGCTGTCAAATTTTGCTTGCCAAAGTAGACTCTGGCATTTTACCAACTGTTGATATTGAACTTATCAGACGATGCAACTGATTTAGCACCCTTAAAAAAAAAAATTAAAAAAAAAAGGATACTATGTTTACTGTCTTCCATGCCTTGGAACCTCTCCTGAACTTCAAAAATCATTAAATAACGTTGTAATTGGCTGATGTAATTCTTCCTTGGTTTCTCCTTGGTTTGTGGTAGGTGGGGGTGCTCACCATCCACTCACTCGATGTAGTGCACTGTCGGGTGTCTGCCCATTCCTCTCCTCCTTTCATTGCATCCTTCCTCTTCTGTCTTTCTTTTCTTCATTCTTTCCTCGTGCTTCTGCCTACGGATGACTTTACACTCCCTTTTTTGGCTTTCTTTCCTTCATTCTTTCCTCTTCCTTCTGCCTTGGGTGACTACACTGAGTGACAAACCGAATGGTTTCCTGTACACCGGGAAACCATTTACTTCGCTGGGTGGCAACCATATAACCAAATTATGGTGCCTGGTGGTTTATTGGGTAATTACGGCACTCCAATCGGATTGAGCCGGTGAAGGTTTATATCCAAGGGATGGTTGGGGCTATTACTCACGTAATGCAACTCAGGGATGAGGGAGGCTGGTCACTCTCATCTTAAATGTCAGGACCAACTTGCCAAGCCCCGGGCTCCTACGCTCCTCATGGGGCAACGTAGGATTGGATGATGATGAATGGATGGATGGATTGTCCTTGGTTTTGCATACATATCTTCGGGACCTGGCGATTGTTGAGACTTATTGATGTCGCTCAGTATTTCGTTCTTACTAATGGTTGTTTTACTTAGAATATTGTTCGTATTATGGTCGTGAATAACTGTTGCTTGAGGAATCAGGTCAAGATTTTACATTATAAATACTGATACGAAATAATAGGATAGAGCACATTTCTTTTTCTTCACTGGTAATGTTACCATATTTATTTTCTATGAGGTCCTATCCAATATTTTTTGAATGGTACAGATGATAAAAACCCTTGGGTTTTCTTTCGATTCTCAAACAACCGTAATTTCATAACCTCGCTTGATAACTGGCTAAGTGACAGATAGAAACGTGTCATAATAAATGAAGGAGAGTCAGATTGGGCCCGCATTACTGGTGGTGTTCCTCAAGGTTCAGTGATGGGACCAGTTTTGTTAACAATGTATATTAAAGACATCGATGTTGGGGGGCTTTACTAGAATACGTTTCTAAATTCACGGATGACATAAAAATCGGCAGTACTGTTCTGACTGATAAGGAATGAATTGTCTTTCAATATGACCCTAACAAAACTGCAGAATGGTCAGAAAAATGGCAAATGCTCTTCACTCTAAACACATGCCAGGTGCTGCAATTTGGGACAAAAAACAAAATGTACTTTTACAAAATTCAAGGACGTAAAATTGGCAATTCCCCAAATTCCCCACACGTCAAGGACCTTGTCAGAATAATATCATATGCCGTTAAAGTTTCCAGGCAGTGTATTTTTGCTGCGAATAAATCTCTAGGATTCATCAGTAGATATTTTACTTATAGTTGCAAATATATCGTGATCCTTGGGCAAGTGTAAATAGTTAATCATAGTGTCTTATGAAATTGCACTGAGAGTCCTCTTGGTATTTGTCACAATATGTTTATGTGAATCTGGTTTCTTCACCATTCTACACATAAAAAGGAAAAGCCGAAACCGGTTGGATGTGGACCAAGATATGAGACGTGCGTTTTCAGTGACTCAACCTCGAATCAGTCAACTGACTGAAAGCAAACAGTGTTATCCATCCCATTGATATGTAACAAAATATGCATTCTGATTAGTAGTTTTAAGCATTAAAATAAATGGAGAGCACCAAATTGTTTTTCATTATTATCTGTGTGGGGCGTGAAAGAAAATTGAAAGGCGACCACGAGGATGTTAAGATCCCCACGAGTGGGGAATGAAGTGAAAAGTTTGAGAAACTACCCTATACAAAGGCATCGCTAGGCCTCACTTGGAATTTGAAGCGGAGTATGTCCACAATAGCTGGTCAAGGATACAGCGAAACGTGAAGCTGTGCATTGTACGGCCACCAAATTATGCCCATTCCTGAGGAATGAACCATATCTCAAAAGCCTTAAGGAATTGAATGTACACTCTTAGAAAATGCAGCGTCAGGGAACAATTAATCGAATGTTTTAAATACTTAACGGTTTCAGGAACATCGAATCAAACAAGCTGTTTAGCATTGTTGTAGAGACAGCTCGAGGAAATGGCATGAAGTTGCAAGCTAGGAATGCCAATCTAGATATTTTTCCATTGTAGATGAATGGAATAAACTTTCCAGGAATGTGGTTGAGGGCAGTACCATAAATATCTGTAAAAAGCTATTAGTTATGTATCTTGATGCGAATGACATTGTATAGATACAAAGATTAATATGTAATCTTGTCTATAAGTGTGCATATGAATGTGTCATGCATACAGATAAATATGTTTTCATGTATCTGGGAAGGAAAGGGTAGAGCGACCATTCCGGACCTGATCTGGCCTGACTAAATCTGCTGCACCAGATGTGGACTTCGTTTTCGCTTATTATCCTTATCCTTACAGTTCTCTCGGGACCTGAGACAAATGAATGATGTACCCTATACAAGCATAAGTATTTGGATGTATGTGCATATGTTGGATGAGGTGATGCATTTATGTTCACGTGCATGAGTGTACATAATTTGCACGCATACATTACTGTATGTATTCTGTATTTCAGCAGAAAGGTGTTAGGTATAAAAATTCTTGCCCTATGTTTATATTCTTTTTTGTCCTTTTCTTCTAGTACTTTAATCACTCTTGTATGAGCTGCCTAGCATGGGTCAGTTGGTCTACTACTGTTTCGTTTCTTCTTATGTTCTTATGTAAATAAAATGAAACAAAAAGTGCATGAATTATGTAAAGATGATAACGAGGCTGCATGTTCATCATTTTCATTCCATTGTTATTCTACATTCTACCGAGCCTATGAAAATTTTCTTCACATTTTAATCCTGCAAGGTGCTGTTTCTCACTTTTTCCCATACGGTAAGTGCCGGAGGGTCTGGAGGGTTGGGGAGAGAGCCTTCTGCTATGCTTTCCTTTTCTCCTAATGTTGTAGCTCAAGTACTGTATTTAGTATTAAAGCCTGACCACCTCGTAAGGACCATAAGGTCTGTCTGGCCCATCTATCTATGTAAAACACACACACACACACACACACACACACACACACACACAC
>JAGKTI010015551.1:7495-20406 GCA_018397915.1 Birgus latro | reverse complement strand
ATATGAGAACACCATAAAAAAAAAAAAAAACTTATAAAAAACAGCCCTTTCAGTAATTCAGGTGTTGTTTACAAAATCCCATGTAAAAGCTGTAACAAATTTTACATAGGACAAACTGGGAAAGATTTGGAAACTAGAATCTCACAACATAAATACAGTGTAAGGACAGCCCAACAGAGCAGTGGTTTATTTCAGCACAAAGCATCCAGTGATCACAATATTGACTGGGCCGGCTCTAAGGTTCTAGCAAGATCAAAAAGCTTTGATGAAAGAAATGTATTACAATCTTGCCTAATTTCTGGCACATATGAAAAGAATGTAAACATGAGCTATGGTCATTTTAAGTGTGATAAATTGTTAAATGAAATAATTTTAAAGCCTCATTAGTTAGCACCCCCAAACCTCCCCGTTCTGAACCTGTCAGGGTGACCCGTTGGCACTTTGATAGGGCAAACTGGGATGGATTTAGAAATTATCTTGCTGATATTCCGTGGCAGTCTTTCTTCTCTAGTGATGCCAATTCTACCTAGTCCCATATTAGTGATTTAGTACTAGGTGGTATGGATTTGTTCATACCAAGTCAACAGTTCACTAAAAGACTGAACTCTCCAATATGGTTTGATAACAACTGTGCAAGAGCAACAACCCAGAAGTCATTGGCATATTACACTTACTTAAAATCAAAAACATCTGAATCACTCTGTCAATTTAAAATTGCTAGAAATCATGCAAACTCTGTAATAAATCTTGCTAAATCAAACTTTCTTCATAACCAAGCATCAAAACTACTTAACAACCCTAATGACAACAGAATATTCTGGTCAACTCTTAATTCTTTCAATAATAACTTTAACAAGTCAGCATCCATTCCCCCACTAAAGTCTTCAGATGGCAACATTACAAATGACCCACATAGGAAAGCAGATATCTTTGCCAGTACATTTGCCAGAAATTCTACCTTAGAGGAAGTCAGTTAGAACGTCCCAGTATTAGAACTTGACTCTCCCGAAATTGTTTCACTTAAAATACCGAAAAGATACATAAAATCCATCCTAGACAATTTACCTACCAACAAAGCTCCAGGCCCAGATGGAATTCCTCCAATTCTTTTGAAAAAGTGTTCCCAAGAACTTGCACCTGTTCTTGCTAAACTATTCAGACTATGTAAACGTATTTCTTCATTCCCTAATTCATGGAAAGAAGCCAATATCCACCCAATTCCAAAAAAAAAAAAAAAAAGAAGTTCCTCTGATCCCCCTGATTACAGACCAATAGCTGTCACATCTTCTCTTGGTAAGGTATTTAAAATTTTAATCAATAAGCACACAGTTTAACACCTTGAATCCAAGAACTTAATCAGCGATAAACAATACGGTTTTTGCCACAATAGATCCACCATTGACATACTCAATCTCCTGACTCATACCATCCATCAATCAATCGACCTATATGGAGAAACTAACGCAGTAGCTGTAGATATTTCTAAGGCTTTCAACAGAGTATGGCATCGTTCCCTGCTGTCCAAACTTTCTTGCTATGGACTAACGTCTTTTGTTCCCCTGATTGCTTCATATCTCAGAGACAGAAAAATAAGAGTAAAAGTAGATGATGTATATTCCAATTTCCACTCAACTAACGCCGGCGTGCCACAGGGATCAGTTCTGGCACCAACCCTGTTCCTGGTTCATATTAATGATCTTTTGTCTGTCACCCACAATCCCATCCATTCATACGCAGATGGCTCAACACTTCATAGTTTATTCACAACTCAGACACCCATTTACTAAGTCTGATATCTTCAGTTCTCAACTCAGCACAGCCATCTCCATAAATCAAGACTAATCTATGATCAGTGAATGGGACAAAACAACCTTGTTTCATTTAATGCTAGTAAAACCAAATATATACAATTTGCTAATAGACAGATATTGCCTGATCCATATATTACACTCAGTGCTACTAATATTTTTGTCTCCAAAAGTATTGAAATTCTCGGCGTCTCACTTAACAGTGCCCTCAGCTGGACCTCTCATGTCAGATCACTTGCTAAAACCACCTCAGAGACTTGGATTATTATACAGGGTCCGTAACTTCTTCACTGATGAGCATATAGCTTTAATTTCCAAGAGTCATGTGCGCTCTCAGCTTGAATATTGCTCTCTCTTGTGGAATGGATGTGCAGAGGTTGCATTAAAACAACTAGACAAAATTCAGAAGAAAGCTGTTGGAATTATTAATAACCTTGCTGTTACAAATAATTTACCTCCCCTAAGAGTAAGAAGAAATGTTGCTTCTCTTGCATTATTTTACAGATATTTTTATGGCAAATGCCCAGACGAAGTTGCGTCCATTGTGCCACCTCTCCATGCCTTCCCTCGTGCTACATGGGCATCTGGCAGCGCTAATGACTGGAATGTCACACAGCCATATTGCAGAACTTCCGCCTATCAGAGTTCTTTTATTCCTCGAACTGCATCTCTCTGGAACTCGCTTCTCCAGAGTTGTTTCCCTCCAAACTTCAACCTACAGCTGTTCAAGTCGATCTGTTACAGATATTTCATGAATGGAGGACACTTGTAATCTGGTGTATGGATATTTTTTTCCCATTCATTTGCTTTTCCATCCTCTGTTCCGTTATTTAAAAAAAAAAAAAAACACTGGCTGCAAGAGTGGCGGTGAGATGAAGCGGCGGCGTTTACGTAGGAGATGACCATCATCATCTCCCTCGCTTGCTCGGTGGCCAGGATCATGCAACTCCTCCTCTGGGATGAATTCGTCATTGTTATAGGCCCTGATCTCCTCCTGTAGCAATTGGAGTGGTTTTTCAGGCATTTCAGGGTGGGTTGGGGACAGAAGGTGCGGGACTTCACTTTCAACATGGTAGCTTCCCTCTCCTTCGGAGAAAGTTTCACCACTCATGCTCATGGAGGACACAGTTTCCTCTAGGGCACGACCTATAGCACTGTCACTAAGCCCCTTCCCTGCCAGTGAGGGCAGAACTTTAGTGTGGGTAGATTTTGCAATCGGCCTGGTGGGTAAGGGGATGGAATCAGACTAGGAGGCTGAAGAAGACATTACTCCTCACTGTTACAAGGCCATGTACAAATTGAATTGCACATTAGGTGGGTACCTTAGGTACCTCCCTACCCAATAGTAATGAGAGAATAGTCGTAGGTTCAAATGGTGGCGGGAAGATGCTTGCGTGTATAGCTGCTACCTGGCAGCCCCGTAGCAGCCCGATTGTGACATGTATACACATTACGCGGTGGATAGGGACAAATTAATGATAAGAAAAATACATGACAATATACTACACTAATGATTAGAGCATGTTAGCTAATCGGATGAATATTCAACTAAATCGATGTACATACGTAAGAGAATGATAAAATACTGATATATGTTACAGTGATGATTAATAGAACTACATTAATATTAATACAGGATTTACAATGGTATCACAAGATAATAAGGTCTCGTAACAGCTTAATAATGTTCACATAATTAGTTGGATGTCCACACGTTTTCACACAAATCCACACTATAGTAGTGGTGGAGTGAGCCGCGTGTTGTCGGTTCATCATGTTCCGCAGTTTCTTCACGTCATTTTCAGATTTAACAAATTGTTCTGTTTTCCTTGCTCTGTGTTGTAACCTAATCTCATGGAATCTTTTCTCCATACGCTTAACACGGCAGTGGACAAAAACCACCATGATAAAAAATCTTAGTAGAGTAAATGCAATAGAAGCATATACGAAATGGGGGCTAAAAATAGAGTGCTTCAGAAAGTCAGACATCTGAACACTCACAAAGTCAGAAATGTTTGGGTAATCAGTCTTGTCTAGCTGAGAAGAGGTAATATTTACATTAATTATTAATGTATAGAAGAGATACATATAGGTGCAAGGATTTCAAAGTTATGTGAACGAATAGAATATTGCTGACCAGTTGGGTATGTAGAGAGAAAATTTGACTTGATGGAGCAATAGTCTGGAGCAGTATAGAGACCAGAAGCTTCGAGTGAATTGACAGGGATGTTCGGACAGAAAACTCTAACAAATGACGATGTACGAGAATAAAGGTATTGTACACTGGCGGTTAAAAGTTCTGTCCTGATCCCATGCACAACATGAATCTCTACTGAGGTTCAAACAACGGTGCTTCGGGAGGAGGGGGATGCGAAGTGCCGGGGATCTGTGTTCAGATGCATGGGATGATAAGTAACCAGTATTGCCATGATCTCAATATGATTCACTGATAAGGTTATACGGCATTAAATCAATAAGTATGAACACGATGATATACAGGTAACTATATACTCCGCGAGACAATTTTTTATAAGGTGATGTAGTTTAGCACTATGATGTTTCTCAGTCCTCGCAGCGTAGAAGCAGTCAGTCTGTATTTCCTTTTTTAAATCATCGTTCGCATAACTGTGATTCGTTGATTTCTTTGTAGAGGGACCAGACGTCGGTTATCACTGGATATTAAACTTTTCAGTGTAGATTATGGTCATACTTTTCTGTCTTCAATAAGGTTATAATTCATACGGCACTTACAGATATACCACTGTGATTTTGAGTCTCTTCAGCTAAGGAAGGACTTTATGACAAAAGCCTGGTCAATTCAATCAGTTTCGGGAGAACGTGCGCGGCTGAAGGTGGAAAATATATCGGCAAATTTTAATTTAGAGGAAACTGAAACCCATGAGTTAAACAATTGCATTTAAATCAATCAAACACCGTTAATGACACACAATAAAGTAGTTAGTGCATTTATGACAGAAATGGAATATTACTGCTTACATATACAAGTAACTCACCTTCACTTTATTAAGAAAAACACATTCATATATATGTATGGTAACCTAGGAAACATAAGGGTGACATTGACATAAACTTAATGCCAGGCTTTTGGTAAATCATTGCATACAGTATATACATATAGAATACATACGGTATTACTTTTCCTTATGAAAGCTACCTCACACGGAATCAAAGGAAATTAACATCATCAAGCATTCAAATGATGCCAACACATCAGTACAAGGTGCAACCACCTTGAGCTTGAACAACTTCAACAACACTCCTTGGTAGGGATGCCACTAAATTATGACAAATATTTGGACGGTTCCTCACAGACTCTCATACCTCAAGGGCTTTACGTTCTACAGCTTGAACACCTTTTTCTTCACCCACGTTCCAGTCGTTGCAGATTATGGCCCATAAATTCTCGATTGGGTTTAGATCACAACCACTTGAGGGCCAATCAATGACTTCCACCTTTAAGAATGCGCACATATGTGCAGGACTCCTGTTGTGAACAGGTCTAATAGGATGAGAAGTGGGATTGCCATATATCGCACGGATGGCAATAAAACGTTATCTAACACGACAATGTATTTTTGCCTTGTAAATCTTCCTTATATTTTCGTCATTTCTCCAGGTCCATTGGGCCACATCCATCCCCCAAATGAAAAGTTCACCCGACCATTTTGCTCTTCTGTATATTTTTAATCTTATTCTGTATGTTTACTGGTCTCCAGCAAGTTCGAGCCCCTGCTGCCACCGACGTGAAACATTTCTCATCAGTAAATATTACTGTTCAAAAAATCTACGTCTGCTCCTAAATACCGTAAAGCAAAGCCTAGTCTACACTCTTTATTGGCTTCAGAGAGTTTTTCTTTCTTGGCAGTCCTGTAACAGTGAATGCCCATCTCGAGAATGCGTCTTCTCGTCGTCCGCTGATCGCAAGAGAACTGTAAAGACCGAGTAACATTAATTGCTGAACACTTTGACTGCTCGTTTACCATGTCCACTGTACGGATGACATCTTGACAATAGGAACCCAGGGTCTTCCACTACAAGGCTTTTTCACTGAGCCCTCCATTTGCCACCGACGAATCCATCGATTCACAGTCCTGACAGACACCTGTGAGGAGGGTAATTTCTCATGATGATTTTCCCTTTTCCCACATCGCGATGATATGGCCACGGAGAGTAATGTTCAGGATGGTTTGCACTCTTCCCTTCACCCATCGCATTGCCGCGCTTCTCTTCTATTTGTGCAGTGAATACAAAATAATGCATTAGTTGGTATTGTAGTCTTAGACTATCCATAGTTCATTGTTGATTATATTTCACAATAACACTGGTAAAACCATCTTGCTCTGCCGCTCTCGTCTACATTCAAAACAGCCTCTGTGTGTGTGTGTGTGTGTGTGTGTGTGGCTTTGAGACTGGAAAGGTAGTGTTGGGCTTGTGACCTGTTGAAGTGTATGAACTAATTTGAGTATGATACCAAATTTCTCTTCTGTCTGTACAGCTAACATGGTCATGTCATCCGTAGGAGAACTCTGAATCTCTAATGTATCGTGTAATTCATCCTTGCTAAGCTGATTTAGGAACGTGAAATAACAAAATAACGTTGCTACTTTATTTGGTGTTAAAGTGGTTTTTCCCTTATCATCAGTGTCCGTCCACGGACTGTTTCGCAATGCCTCAAAAAGTTCCTCTCCTGTAGCTGCTGATACCGCAGCTGCCTCCAACAGCGTATTTTGTTCAGGAGGGTTGTACTTATCCTATCTCATACCTTGCAATAGTCTGTAGATGCTCATCAAACATCCTGCTTTCTTGTGGAAAAAAAAATGCTACAGCATTCATCAAAGGAAGAAAACTTCTCCAAGAATCTACATCTAATGTGGGATGCCACAATGGAATAACCATAACTTATTCTGCTTCTGGGATGTGCGATCTCAGCATTGTCTGTTGTACGGTAAGTCCTTTGCATCTGCAGGTTGGACATCACTAATGAAATATTACACGTTGATAGCAGGATTAATACCCGTAAACTGAGGACACAATGCATCTTCCGAGATGATCATTTGGGGGGGCAGGTTGAGACGTCATATTAAAAAGTAGGAAAAGTAGGAGACGGTACCTGAAGTAGGATAGGATGGGACTCAGTTGATTGAGCTATTTCTCGCAAAAAAGTCTTTCTGTTTCTCGTGCGAGTAAGAACGTCGAGGAAGCTTTCAGTCTGGGTCGGTTTTATTTAATCTCTAGAAGTATGTGCATCATTTTCAGATAAGTTAATCTTAAAGTAAGGAAATGTCATTAAGAAATGAACTGGATAGAAAAATGTAAGTAAAATGAAAACTGTTAGTGAATACAAGTGAAGAGACTTTTCTATCTATCTATCTATTGTCAGACGCCTCAATCCCGAACGGGGTGGCCACAAACAAATCGCCTCCATGTCACTCTGTCCCCTGCCATTTCACTACCACGCTCCCAACTCACACCCCCCTCTCTCATATACCTCTCCACTTTTAAAAGCTAAAATAAACGATTATGTACAATAACAGTAGGGTCTTTTTATTTAAAATATTTACAAATGAAGTACTCATACGGATGAATATAGTAGAAAAAAAAATCGGGAGTATGAAATGTAATCTGCGGAAGTTGTTTTAAGTACAATAGTTTAATCGTGTCAGATAAAAAAGAAAAAAATAATGTATAAAGATTATTGGTCCGGAGATAACAGAAGAACCTTTTTATTGAATGGTCCTAACTCACCACCAATTTACACAGCATATGGTGTTAAATATAGATGTGAGGCATTGGGTGTGGCGTGAGGTAGGATTGACAGGTGAGTTTTTTTAATAGCTGGTTGACCTGACGTTTCAGTCTCTCTGACAGCTGGGTAGGAGGTGAAGAGGGCGAGTTGCAGGTCACCGGGCCATTGGTGGTTTGACAATCAGCAGAATCGTGGTCGGAATGAAGAGCCAGGCTCGGTGACAGGCAGGCTTGGTGACAAACAGGCGTGGCAACAGACAGCCTTGGTGATAGACAGGCTTGGTTACTGGCAGTCTTGGCGACAGACAGGCCTGGTGACAGGCAGACTTGTTGACAGAAGGGCACGGTGACATGCGAACTCAATGACACACAGTCGAGATACGGTCGAGAGCAGACACCGCTCCGCTACCAGGCCAAATTGGCTCCAAATGGCCCCTACCTAAAAAGTATTTTTGTATGAGTCAAGCTCTGTACTAGGTCCAGCTAAATATTGTCCTGATATAAAAGAGAACGTTTAAGAAAAAAGTGTTGTTCCAAAATATAATACAACAAATAGTGCAGATGAGCCGAGCAAGCGAATCAGCTGATTGTTGTGACTACGGCGTGAGGAATATGCGACTGTGAGTATGTACTACAAGATGAGCACCATGTTTAGTAAAGTAAATATAGAAGGACAAAGGTAGAAAGCAGGATGATGATTTCTACCCAGAACTGGTGGAATTGGAGACGTATAACAAGCTAGCTGAACGAGTTACCAGATTAGAGAAGGCATTTCAGAATGAAATGGATGAAATCAAAAAGCAGTTGCACATGCAGGAGGAGGAAAATGAAAAATTAGTAAAGGAAGCCAACAGGAAAGATACAACAATAGATGAGCTCTAAGTTGAGGTTGGTACACTTAGAAGGAAGATTAGTGAAATGGCAAGCACAGTTGTCAACCATGAGAGTATTATGTAAGAGTTCAGAAATGATACGGAGACAATTAGACAGGCTAGCACTCTGATAGATAAGAGCGGTGATACTGAGAAGATAACCCAGGTGAATGAAGTGATGCAAAGCTACAAAAATGATGTGGAAACCACGTATGCTGAATGGTGAAACAGAGTTGAAGAAAAGAACATCAAAAAGAAAGTAAAGAAAATAATCCAAAACAATCCAAAACTGGTCAAAGATTCAGCAGACATCAACAAATCTATACTAATCACTGGTATACAGGAGGAGGAAATAAAAAAAAAAAGAAGGTTTCGAGAGACCAAAAAGAGATGGCAAATGTATTGAACATTTTGAAGGAAGTGTCAGAGGAAATCTGTAGGAAAGACATAGAGGAACACAAAAGACTAGGGAAGTACGAGAGAAATAAATCAAGACCTCTGAAAGTAACCTTCAAGAGTGTAAACGCTGTGGAAGAAATACTGAAAAATGCAAACAAACTTATGGAAAAAGAGGATTTCAAAAATATTTGGATAAAAAAATGACTAACACAAGAGGAACTGGGTATGCTAAAAGAAGAGGGAGGAGGCAAAAAACAAAAAATGAGGGAAGATCAGAGGAAGAGAAGAACACATTTTTTTTTACAAAGTAATAGGATTGCAGGTACGAAAGTGGTACATAAACAGGAGGGAATAAAAAGGAGGAAGGTAGTAGACTCAAGGCATGACAAGTATGTTAACAAGATGATTAGTTTGATGTACTCAAATGTTGATGGCATGGTATCTAAATTACTAGAAATGAGTGATTATATTAAAGAGAAAGAACCACATATTGTTTGCCTAACTGAAACAAAATTAACATCATGGATATCAAGTGACACACTAAACCTAGAGGAATACAATATATGGAGAAGAGATAGGAGCTTAAAAAAAGGAGGAGGAATTATAATATTAAAGAAAAATCTGTAAGTCAAAGAAATAGAACCAGATATACCTCCACAGGCAGAACTAATAGCAGTTGAGATTAGTACAGCTGAAGGGAAATTAACTGTGGCAAGTTTATACTAGTCACCTAAATCAAACGTTTGGGAAAAAGGTGAATATGAAGAACTGGCAGAGAGTACAATTCAAAGTTTAAGAGCATTACTACATAGAATGGAGGAGAAATCAGAAAGAATTATACTATCAGGAGATTTCAATACAAATATAAATTGGAATACCTTAGAAACAAAAAGCCAGGAAAGCTGTCGGGACCAAAAGCTCCTGGACCTTGTGCAGGAGTTTTTCCTAACGCAACATGTAAAAGAAAGCACCAGAAAAAGAGGACTTGATGCACCATCGTTACTAGATCTTATATTTACTAGGCAAGAAAATGATATTGACAGTATTATGTATCACCCTCCATTCGGCAAAAGCGACCATGCAGTATTAAATTGCAACTTCAGGATTGCATATGACATAGTAAACACTAATGAAAGTTACAAAAAGAGACTTAACTACAAAAAGGGCAATTATCATGACCTAAAGAAATACTTCTTAGAAATAGATTGGGAAAAATAACTTAGAGGACCAGAATTAAATGTTATATATAGAAAATTCTGTGAACTTTATGAAATAGGGGTCCAAAATTACATCCCTCAGTACAAAGAAACAGAAATGAAAATAAACAAATGGTTTAATAAAGAATGCAAAAAATCAAAAGAAAAAACAGACTTGTTGTGGAATAGGTACAGAAGACACAATAGTGAGAGGGCATATAATAACTACAAACAGGCAAGAAATGAATACACAAGAATTAGGAGAGAAGCCCAAAAACAGTTTGAGGAGGACATCATAAAAAAAAAGTAGTGAAAACCGAAGCTATTTTACAGCTACATCCGAAGCAAAACCAAAGTAAAAGATAAACTACAATCCATTACGGATGAAGGGATCCTATACACACAAGAGGAAGATATTTGTGAAGTACTAAATATGAACTTCCAATCAGTTTTCACAGAAGAAAATAATTTTGAGAAGGATGATAGGGAACATGCATGCCCACACATATTACCAGATATACAAATATCAGAAAAAGAGGTACAGGAAGAGTTAAGTAAATTAGACGAAGGAAAAGCAAATGGTCCAGACGAAATTTCACGTTGGGTTCTACATGAATGTGCAAAGGAGTTAAGTAGACCATTATCACTAATATTCAAAGAATCTTTGAGTCAAGGTAAACTACCAGATTTTTGGAAGAAAGCAAACATTGTCCCCTTATTCAAGAAAGGGAATAGACAAAATCCACTTAACTACCGACCAGTATCAATAACCAGTGTAGTAAGATACTGGAAAAGTTAATAAGAAAAGTCTGGGTAAACCATCTAGAAGAACACAGTATGATAACAGAAAGGCAGTTTGGTTTCAGAAAGGGAAAATCATGTGTTACTGATTTATTACGCTACTATGACAGTTGCAGAAACATTACAGAAAAGAGAAGGATGGGTGGACAGTATCTATCTAGATTTCAAGAAAGCATTTGACAGAGTACTACACCGAAGACTTTTATGGAAATTGTACCATCAAGGAGGAATCCGAGGAAAACTGTACTGCAAGACTTTCTCAGAAAAAGGGAAATGAGAACAGTACTAAGGGGTAATTACTCATCATAGAGGGAAGTGACTAGTGGAGTTCCACAGGGCTCAGTGCTAGCACCAATTATGTTTTTAGTGTATATAAATGACATAGATAATAACAATGGATATGAAAGCTATTTAAATATGTTTGCTGATGATGCAAAAATACAAAGGAGAATTACTAACACAGACTCTTGTAAAGAGCTACAAGACGAATTAAATAAACTTCATGAATAGAGTAATACATGGCAAATGGAATTCAATGTGGACAAGTGCCATGTAATCAAGTTTGGTACAATTGGGAAAAGACCAGATTGGGATTATAAATTAGGATGTAAAACCACACACATCAGAAAGAGAGAAAGACTTAGGTGTGATTATCAATAACAAACTCCGGCAGACCACATAAATGAAAAGGTACGGAACATGTATACACTGCTTGCAAATATGAGAATAGCATTCACATACATAAATGAAGACATGTTGAGGAAGATATTAACATCTTTCATCAGACCAACCCTGGAATATGCATCAGTAGTCTGGAATCCTCACCTCAAGAAATACATAGATAAGACTGAAAACGTTCAAAGGGCTGCTACAAGATGGGTACCAAGCTTAAGGGATCTAAGCTATGAAGAAAGATTGAAAAAATTTAATCTGCCAACACTACAAGAGAGAAGAAAAAGAGGAGACATGTTTATGCTATATAAATGCATATCAGGGAAAGAGAAAATAGACATAAATGAATATATAACCTATGGGGAAGTATCAGCAAGAGGACACTGCATAAAAAGAGAGATGATAAAGATGTGTTACGTCCTAAGTCCCCACACTGCCACAGGCTCCAACAGCAGTAGTTCAGTATAGGAAGGACATTGCCCAGAGAGTCGTTCTTCCTATGGTTAGCATTAGGTATACAGCACACGAGATTAGCTGAGGCTAAGATAAACACTGGCTGCTTAAAGTTGACTGTCTTTATTTTCCAGATAATTCAATTTTATGCCTGCTAACTTCAATTCACTATTCTCACAAGCACTGGACATATACAAACTGTACTAACTGCAATTTCACTAAATTCTTGACAACACTTCACAGTTATTACACTTCACTGTTTTCACAAGTACCGAAAATGGACAAACTTCTACAAACACTTCTTTCACAAGTACCGAAATATACAAACTTCACTGCACCGACACTTCACTCAAACTGACTGAGGCTCATCTAACTCTTAACCTGTACAACAACTTACACTCTCTTTCCCCATCCTTATAAAACCTTTCATTACTCGAGAACGATCTATTTCTCGATAGTTCTGGTATGTGCGGGCCCTTAACCCGCCCCTAGCAACACAGTTACCAATTAAGAGACATCAAACATGCCAGAGTCTTCTTACATTACATAATACTCTAAATCATTACCAGACTTAAATTACATAATTTAATGAACAATCATGTAAGTAAAACATTGTAGAGCAAAAAAAGAGCATAAAAATTAATGCATAACTTACGAAACAACTACGCTCCAAACAGCAGGCAAGCTAGCAACTCTGACTCGTACCGTCAGCCTACGGCAAATATCCAGATAATTCTCGAACACCTACCTGGCAAATCCCCCTTCGTAACACTACCCCCTCCCTAGTTCTTTGTCGTCTCGACAAAACTACACAGTATATATAAACATAAACCTTAATCCTAATGAAACATCTAACTATACACAAAATAATCTTTCAACTTGTCAGGTCTTCTTCTGTGCCGCTTCCAACGACGTCCTTGCTCCTCCACACAGTCCACTCCTCC
>JAGKTI010015550.1:0-20408 GCA_018397915.1 Birgus latro | reverse complement strand
TCAGTATTAAAGCGATATAAGTAATACGTATGAGATAGTTTGTTCGTAATATGCAAAATAATTCGCTGAGAAAAGAAATCAGCTTACAATATCCAATATGCAGTACTATATGTAACAAGAGGCTAGAGCTAGAATTTAACGATATATTGTATACGCTATCCCTTTTTAACTTGGCCTAAAACTATCACCTCCTCATCACGTATGCTGGCTATTTGTTCACATTAACTTGGCTAAAAATTGCAAATTCTCCAATTTAACACTGAGTTATAACAGTGGCTCGATTGGTAGAGAGGTGGGCTACAGTCCCGACGGACCCAGGTTCAAATCCACGCTGGAGCAGGGAACAGTTTAAGGATTTGAATTTCATTAAATTAGGCTTTACTGATCTACCAGAAGCCCCGCCGACATGTCTTAAAAATACCCCCGCTAATACCAATACACCAGTCCTATATGAGACAGCCCTAGCATGTATTCAATATGGACGGTGGGTGTTAGCGCCGAAGTGGTGACATGTAGAGGTGTATGGTATGTAGGAGGACTGCTGGGCCTTGATAGCAGGCTGTGAAAGCCTATGCCCAGAGTCGGACACACACAAAAAAAAAAAAAAAAAAAACAGAATAAGGTGTTATACAGATTCTTATTTGTTCACATTAAATTGGCTAAAAATTGCAAATTCTCCAATTTAACAGTTATAACAGGAGATTAATACCAGAATAAGGTGTTATACAGATTCTGTTAACTTTAACTTGCCTTGCTGTTCCACTTACTCCAAAATCACCTTCCCATACAGGAGGGGACGGGTATCTGGAATAGGATTTTCAAACTTATTTGCATGGGATCTTCATAAAGTTCTGGTCTCTACCCAGAAAACGTCACAGGAGAAAGTCTGTTCTTGTATTATTTCTCGGCATAGTCTCCCTGAAGTCCGATGCACTTGGTTCACCGACATTCAAACACTGTTATCCCATCGTGGAAGAAAATGGCATCTTGAGCCTCCAAATACGCCTCAACAGCATTGATGACTTCACCATGACCCCGAAAATGGTAACCCCACGCAGGTGCAATTTGGTATGGGAAAAAGATAAAAGTCAGACGGAGCACGGTCGAGTGAGTAAGGAGCATGAGACAACAGTTCAAAGTCGCAGATGGCTGCTTCAGCCACTGCCACCTGTGCCATGGGGACAGTGGCATTGTCCTGAAGCAACAGAACACCTGCTCGCAGCCTTCCACCCCGTTTCTTATTTACTGTCTTTTCATCTGTCGCACTTTTGATGCATAATAGGTCCCATTAATGGTTTGACCCTTTTGCAAGTAGTCAGTCATAAGAACTCCCCCAGAGCTCCAAAACACTAAGGCAATCACCTTGCCGGCATAATATGCATTCATTCAACACATGCCAATTGCTTAAATATTGGGGGAAGTGGAGAACCGTAGTGTTTCCACTGCTTGCTTTGATTCTTAATTCAGGTTCAAAGTGGTGAACCTATGTCTCATTCAGGGTCACAAATCCCTGAAAGAAATTGGCTGGATCATCCTGGTAACGAGCCAAAAATGTTCTTGAATTATCTTATCTGGTCAGCCTCCTGGTCTGGTGTCAACATTCAGGGCATCCATCTTGCAGACAGCTTGTTCAGACCCTTGATGCCTGACAAAACAGTGTGCACTGAGCCAGCAAATGTCCATGGTGTTGGCTATATGTTGCACAAACAAACTTCTGCCATGCAAGACCATGTGATCAATGGCTGCAACTTGATTGTTCGTGGACTATGATATGGGGGTATCCGTACCCTGGGTCATTTTCGGTGCTCTCCCTGTCCCGCCTGAATTCAGCAGCCCACTTCTTTATGGTGGAATAACAAGGAGGGTTCTCACCGAGTGTGTTGACCTTGTCGTCATTGATTTCCTCGGAGTCATACTTTTTTTTTTTTTTTCCCGCAGATACTGGATCACAGTGCAGGCTACTTTCTTGTCCATATTTGTGTTTTGCTCTTGCCTACAGAATTTTAAAGGGATTCACCTGCAAACAAATGAAGACAAAGATTTGAGTTCTTGTGTAGTCATAAGAGGCTTTGTAATATACAGTACAGTCACACTCAAATGTAATGGCTTCTTCCCTTGTTTCAGGCAAAGCCAAGGACTTTTTGAAGGATTCACTTACATTCGATTCACTGTCGTAACTTATAAATGCTTCTACAGGGGAAAAAAATGGAGACAGAAAATTTCAGCTGCCTCTTTTCCTTATTTTTCCTGCAAAACCTAATCTTTGCTGCATACTGAGTTTTCTTTCATAGCCACTTGTTTTGCAGAGAACAAGGATTCCTCAGAAAAGGCCAGAATCTTCTAACGCCTCTTTTTTTCTTGCAAAAGCAAATCTGAGTTACGAAAAGGAATTACCTGTAAGTACAGGCATGTTTGTGAATCCGGATCCTGAACTGTACGACCAGCATCCAACGCCTTCTACAATGTACGGGTATTGAAAGATGTTGTATCCTCAGGCTCATCGGAACGTGAATCAGTTGGGGTGCAGGCTGAAGTTACCCTACTTATGCAGTCTACAAGCCTCCTTTCAGGGTACGGGGAGGGAAATGAGGGACGTTTGTAGAACCGGGCAACGGAGCAGTCCAGTTATATCGGTGCGACCACAGAAAAAGAGTCCCTCTACAGCAGCAAAGATATGGAAGACAAAGACTATATTTTCCTTTCATCAGTCAGTACGAAGATAAAATTTAAAATTCTGCCGAGTTCACTGGTATCTTCCAAATATTTCCAGAAATACCAGTGACGGATACGGAAGGAAGCTTTTTGCAAATCGAAATCGAGAAAAGTAATCTGCATCCAACAACTGCTCTAATCAGATTACTTGATTGTTCCAGAATTTTAAAAAAGTTAGTTCAGTATAACCAACTACCAAAATACACGTTTCTTTAATTTTATGACTCATGTATGATTTACTTAACCCCCTCGTGCACTGCAAGTATTCTGTAAGTGTGTGTAACATGATTAGAGAAAATGCCATGAGGCAGGCTGGACTCGCGCACAAAAGAAAACATTCCCGTGTATTTTATTTGCCCAAGAAATTGTTTATAATGGTATAAATTGTATACCATCATCTTCCCTTATGTCTATACTCTACGATAAGCTAATAAAAATAAAGAAAATTGATGAGCAAAAGTACTGTGAAAGTACCGAAATGATGTGCGAATACTGTTGTTCAACAGTGAAAATAACTGCCCTACACTAGTACAAAATTTTGTTCGCATAATGCAAGAGCTAAGCATATGTCTAGATGCAGAATTTCACTAGCTTTCACGTGGCGGTGTCAAAATTTTGATATGACCAATGGTTTTCGAGTAAATCGCCAAAAATCGTGCGTGCCCTCTGAACCAAAAACTGAGACCCCCCCCCTCTATGATGCACCAAATATTGACGCATTTCATGCTAAAACGCAATATTTCGTGAATATTTTTGTCCAGAATTGCCTAACTGGCATCCCATCAGACCAACACTGACAAGTGTGTCATAGTGCATCACTGGTTCCTCTTCAGACTAACACCGTTTTGACTCGTTTTAAGTCATCGTGCGCGAAGGGGTATTCTTCTGCTAGAAAGAGAAATTGTGCCTTTACTGTATTACTTTATGACTAATGTGAGATTTACTTGAGATTGTTGTTCCCCGAGAATCTATCTATCTATCTATTGCCAGTCGCCTCAATCCCACACGGGGTGGCCACAAACAAATCGCCTCCATGTCACTCTGTCCCCTGCCATTTCACTACCCCGCTCCCAGCTCACACACACCCTTTCTCATGTACCTCTCCACTCCCTCCCTCCATCTCATTCTCGGCCTCCCCCTCCCTCTCGCCCCCTCCACCTCACTCACATACACTCCCCTCGTCAGTCTTTCACTCTCCATCCTCTCCACATGCCCAAACCACCTTAACGTGTTTTTCCTAACGCTTCCTATCACGTCCACAACCACACCATAATGCTCCTTCACTTCCTCATTTGTTAGTCTGTCTCTCCATGTGACTCCACATGCTCCTTTCAAATAACTCATTTCCACTGCTCTCACTCTTGACTTCTGTCCTTCCAACAGGGTCCAAGCTTCACTTCGATATGTTAGAGCTGGTATCACAATACTGTCATGGAACAACTTTTTCACTTCCATGCTCACCTCCCTGTTTCTTATCACTGCTTTCAATGAACCAGCAACCTTCCTTCCCTGCTGCACCCTTTCAAGCACTTCATCCTCCATACTTCCATCCTTACTCATCACACTACCCAAGTACTTAAATGCACTCACATTCTCCATATCCTCCCCATCCAATCTCACTGTACATTCACTGGCTTCACTTCTCTCGAAGACCATCACTTTACTCTTCCCTACATTCACCATTAGATTCCGTTTCTTACGCACTCTCCCAAACTCACCTACCAAGCCTTGCAGCTCCCCTTCGTCTTCGCTCAACAACACAGTATCATCTGCAAACAACAGTACGGGGAGTTTCCAAACACTGCCCTCTCTCACTAGGGCCGCTCCAACATCCACTGCCCGACCTTGTATCTCTTTTATAACCCCATCCATGTACAGACTGAACAGCCATGGAGACCTGACACATCCTTGTTTCAATCCAACCTTCAAATGGAAAGATTCACTCAGTCTGCCATCCACACGCACTGCAGCCTTAGCAGCCTCATACATACTCTTCACTGCCTTCAACAACTTCCCATCCACTCCATATATTCTTAATACTTTCCACAATTCTTGTCTATCCACCCTGTCATATGTTTTCTCCAGATCCATGAAGGCTGCATACAACTTCTTTCCCTTCTCTAGAAACTTTTCCACTAAGGGTCTATGAATGAATATCTGGTCTATACAACCTTTTCGCTTCCCAAAACCTCCCTGTTCTTCTCCAACTAATTCCTCTGTTTTTTCCCTAACTCTGTCTATAAGTATCCTACCATATACTTTTCCATTTACACTGAGAAGGCAAATGCCCCTATGATTACCACACACTGCTTTTTCCCCTTTTCCTTTGTACAGAGGAATAATTATACCTGACTTCCAATCCTCCGGGACTCTACCCTCCTCCCACGCCAATCTGCACACCTTCCACATCCATTCTATTACTATCTCTCCTCCATGCTTCAGCATTTCACCACACACTCCATCAATTCCTGGGGCTTTCCCCATTTTAACTTTCTTCATTGCTTCCACCACTTCCATCCTACTGATTTCTTCCTCTCTTCTCACAACCCTCCTTCTCCCCACCATTCCCCAGCCACTTATACTTGCATTACTTTCATTCTCTATGTTCAACAGTTCATTAAAGTGTTCTCTCCATCTGCTTACTTTTTCTCCCTTCTCCATTAGTAATCTACCATTTTTTTCTTTCACACCCCCATTGACTTCGTTGGCACTCTGTCTAGCTCTCTTTACCTCCTTCCAGAACATTTTCTTACATTCCCTCCACTTTGCACTCAAATTACTTCCAAATTCCTCATCCACTCTCTTCTTACTCTCTCTTACTAATGTTTTCACCTCTCTCCTCCTCACTACATATATCTCTCTCGTCCATCTCTCAGCTTCTTCGTCGCCCCTGTTCCTCATCCACTCATTATATGCTTTCTTCTTTTGTGCCACAGCCTCTCTCACCTCTTCAGTCCACCATGCTGTCCCCTACACCCCCTTTCGTCTTCTCTTCACCCCACACACCACCTCACATGCTACGCAGATTTCTTCTGTGAATATCGTGTACACCTTCCACGTCCCCCATCTGCTCCAGACTATATTTACCCAATCGCTCCTCCACTTCCCTTTTATATTCAGCCTTTATTCCATCCTCTTGTAACTTTTCTACCCTCCTTGTAACAAATACTTCCTCCTGTCCTTCCCTTCTTCTCTTCCTCCATCTTGTTTGGATTCTGATTCTGGCCACCACCAAGTGGTGGTCAGAAAGTCCACTCCCCCAGCCTCTGTATACTCTTGCATCCATTACACATCTTCTCATCCTTTCATCCACACACACATAGTCAATCATTGTCTTCCGTTCATTCAGTTCACCATCCACCCTTCTCAACACTCACAATGTATACATATGGATCATTTTGTGCTTGAAGAGGGTATTAGCTAACACCAACTCCCTCCCGGCACAAATGTCCACTAAAGCACTGCCATTCTCATCCATCTCTGCAGGCACACCCCACTCACCAACCACTCCATCCACCTTCACATTCCCTACTTTTCCATTCATATCGCCAATCAGAAACACTCTCTCATTCTTTTCAAACTTTTCCAAGCAGGCTTCCACATTTTTCCAGAACTCTTCTCTCACTCTACTTACATGATCTTGCGTTGGCGCATACACGCACACAATTGCCCCCATTTGTAGTCCAACTTTCACTCTTACCCACACAATCCTTGACCCAACTGATCCATACTCTCTTACATTCTCCTTCTCCTCCATCTGTTGCTCACAGCAATACACACTCCTTCTTTTGCCCTCTCATTCTCACCTACTTCTGCGTATATACTCCATCCATACTCCCATTCTCTCACACTGTCACCTCGCCATTTAGTTTCAGTTATTCCACATATATCCACTTTCGCACTCTCAAGCACCTGTACAATCTCTCTCTCTTTCACCTCATCATTCATACCCCTTACATTCCATGTTGCAATCTTTACCACGTCCTTTGTCTGGTCCTTTTTCGTCAACTTTTGGTCAGTCCTGGTCCGAGGCTCCTTGTTCGCATTTTTAGTTAGTTGTTTTACGGGGTGGGGCACTAACCCACCACCAACCCTTTCAGTCGCCTCTTACGACAAGCAGGGATAGTGGGGGAGAATTCTTGGGAAAAAAAAACAACCTACCCCCAGGTAGGGTTATATGGTGAGAAGCGTGGTACTGTTGATGTTTTTGTGGATCCAGGCTCAACTGAACGGGAACCCAGTGGACTGAGATAGAGAACGAATTAAGGGGGGTACCTATAAACAGTCACAGGAACCACCAGGTTATGCCGGTGCCACCCAGTGATGGCATCCCTCTCAAGCATTAGGTGGTACTATATCATCTTGTTATATTCAGCTGGTCGTGTGCTATACCTTACTTCGAGTTTGAGTATGATAAGGCTACTTTCTGGCTAAATTATCAAGTGCACCTCAAACGATTGCACTGATTTCAATGAAATATGAAATTAACTCAAAGTTGTCAGATATGAGTTAGTGAAGAATACGTAAAAGAACGCACCACCATCTAAACGTTCACATTTTTCATGATGACCCTTGACCTTTTATGTTTGTAATTTAGTATGGTTTCCTGATGGTTCTCATTAACGTTCCAGATTCTGATGTAACTCCATTCGCTAATTTTTCTTTGATGATGCTGACAGACAGACAAACAAACAAATCTAACTAATAACATGAACTTGGGTGGCAAGCGGATAAGGTCCATTGAAAGCACAGTGATGCTACGCTAGAACTTTGACGTGTGACCTTGACCGTTGAATGATATGCACCAAAATCAAATCACTGCTACCGTTACACGTTAAATATAGCATGTATGTTTTTTTTTTTTTTTTTAGATCGGGTCAAGATACAGCATGATAACTGACCTTGATCAAAGACCTTTCACCACTGATCGATCTGCACCATAGTAAAATCACTTATTAGCACCATAAGAAGATCACTTACCAACATAATACGTGCATGTACACACACACATACAAACTGATTCCACCACATACTCTATCATGTGGCCTTGAATGAGAACACCTTCCGCCACTGTAAGTATGGTTGAAGGTCGTTCAGAAAAGGTATTGTAAATTGTCCTTATGCCAGCTACTAGCCATTCGCCCAGGACTGGCCGCAAAACGTAAGGTTGTCTCGTGCACCCAGGTGCGGTGGTGATATGGGAGCAGAGGAGCACGTCTTGACTGTGCGTGCCCGTGTGTGCTTTTGTTGGTTACGGCCAATGAGAACATAGCCGGGCCGCGAGCCTCACTTATTGATTGACTGGCCGTGCATGGCTGTGCGTTTGGTGGAAGTTTTTGCCGTGTCAATCATCAGTCCCTACCGTTGTGCTCTGTTCGTGGCATGTAAAAAGGAATTCTTGCTGTTTTAGAGCAATCTTTGCAACTTTTATGGAGTTTCGTGTGTGATTACTTGGGTAACAATGTCCCGTCGTGCTGGTGATTATGAAAGTGTTCTTGGGCACTCAAGAATTGGTGAAAACAGTGGTTTTGTGGTGAAGTCGTTCTATAGCAATAATGGTAAATGACGCTGTGATAATTCTGAGGAAAACAGCTGCGTTAGTGATTATAGTATTGATGACCCTAATTACTGCCTTCGTGATGATACTGGAAGTGGCTCTAGTAATCGTGATAGTGTTCGAGGTGATGGTGATAGTAGTGTGAGAGTTGTAGGTGGTGGACATGGTGATGTGGGTGAAGATGGAGCTGATTCTGCTGCGGCTGGCTGCAGTGGTGGTTGTGGTGACGACAGTGCAACAGGCAGTCATCAAAAGCTTGTGTCTACTCACAGAAAAAAAAGGGCTATGTAAATGAAGGGCAGCCAGAAGTGGCGAAACTATGTGGCTTAGCAGAAGCGTAATATGGCGAAGGAAAATGTTAGTTATGTCACAAAAAATAGTTGTGGAAGCATGCAAAGTTCGTCCCCCATGCCATAATGACTGCTTTGAAAAGATAGGTAGAGAAGCAATAGACTAAATTTTTAGCTACTACTGGGCAATTGATCATTACAGTGCCCAGAATGCCAGCCTTCTAAGCCTGATACATGATGAGGCTTCTAAGCCTGATACGTGATGAGGCTTCTAAGCCTGATACATGATGAGGTAGTCAAGAGAACGTGCACACATGCGAAGGTGAGCCTCAGGCCAGTTGAAATTGTTTATTACGTAAAAGCGGAGCACTGAAAGATCACGGCATGCTGCTCTGCCTTCGCATCTATCCATGGGCTGGGCAAAGAAGACAATGGCCTTTCTTCTGCATAAGTGCCGTGAATCACCCAATGCGACCCCAGTGCCTGACGAACGTGGACACAATCTCTCTCCACGTGCCATTACTGGGTGAACCTTGGAGCTTGTGTATGAACACATCCAAAGTTTACCCGTCACTGCGAGTTACCTGGGGGCTTGCAACAGCATCACCGAGCTCTGTGTCAACTACCTGATGTGGATTACTCAGAACAGGAACGATCAGCACAAAGTGTCAGAGAGCTTTTATATAACGGAGTTCACATGAGATTACATCATCATCCAACCACCAAAGACAGATGTTTGTTCAACATGTGTGAAGCTTAATCAGGAGATCAAGAAAAGGATGCTGGCCTTGATGTTGCTAACAATCAAGACCAGCTGGCTGTACACAAGGTTGATGCTCAAGTGCCTCGAGAGCTCCTGCATCTGGCTGAGCAGACGGCACCCTCCAGTGACTCAGCCAGTTTCAAAATAATGGCCATAGACCTGCAACCAACGCTTCCTTGCCCACGGCTGCGAGCTTGTGTGGCTTATTCTAAGCGGTAAGTGTAAGTTGTGGAAGTTCTGCATTTACGACATCAGCATGGAGGAGGCCACTATGCTTGTGTGGGACGAGGTGACGGGGACGTGACTCAGACGAGGTGGCCAGCTGTTTGCTCAAGTGGCTTTAGATAAAGATCATCCAACAACGGCATGTCTTCACCACTCTTCGTGTGTTCTGTGGCAACTGGGAGGGCCAGAACAAAAACATCACTATGGTTCTTAAGGCCCTACAGCAAGTGCACGCCAGGCATCTGTTCAAGAGTTCGTCTTCATGAAGTCTAGCCACTCATTCCTGCCCTGTGACCGTATGTCTGGCCTGACTGAGAAGAAGATCCATTCTGCTACATATATCTCTAGCTCCAAGGTGTACATCTATCTATAGCTTCCTTCATCAAAAGGCAATTCCCTGTTGTGACCATGAATTGGGAGGACTTCTTGGACGTCAAAGCCCTGATGAACCACATCACAATGTCAGGCAGTTGGCTTCTCCAAGCCTGCCAGCTGGTGGCTGACATCACCTTCAGGGAGGGCTATTAAATCAAGAATGTCTGCAACCTTCATGACACTCCAGCCAACATCATCAAGGTGCGAGTTATGAAAGGAAGGACGATGTATGCACGGGAGAGGTTTGATTTGTCCAACGTGGCACTGACGCCTAATTACCTCACTGAGCGCCTTCTGACACCACACAAGTGCAACGACCTCAGAAACCTCCTAGCTTTCTTGAGTCAGAGGCCCAAACGTGGCTCAATAGTCTCCTTGACCGTCAGGAGGAGCTGAGGCAGGCACAAGTGTGGCATCAACATGCTGGTGAGGAGTCAGAGTCAGAGCACGACCCTGATAACGACACTCTGGACAATGTGCCAGCTGTTTTTCTCGCACTGATGTCATCAGGCACTAGTGTCAAGCCTCCCTCCTCTCCACCTATGCCTCCTTCGTTGACTACTGTGACCTGACAATGGACAACGGCGTTTGGATTACCTCTACTGAGGCCTTCATATACTAATCTCTGGTGTGTGGAGAGTGTACTAAGATTTTTTTTTGTTTTTCCATCATTACTTTGATTAAAAATAATACTGTTTTTGTACTTTTCTGCTATTGCACTAGTCATCTTCACTGATAATGAGAGCAGTACATACATACAGACACAGAGAGGAAGAAACAGACATAGGGAACCCGACAGACAGACAAACAGACAGATTTGAGAGAAGAGGGAGTGAAAAGTTGGGAGTTGGGTTGATTATAGTTTTCTTTTTACACCTACCCGTATGACCTTATGGGGGAGCCATTGCACATTCATATTGTTTAATGATACTTATTTTCGTTGTAATCGATGTAGTTTTTTGCATAAGGAACCAAGTCTTGCCAGAAAACGGGTTGAGTTTTCAACAAAATTTAAAACTAAAAAAATGAAAATATCATTAATCAATATTTATTCCATAGATTTGGCTAAAATATTATACGAATCAGAATCTACCCTGAAAAACCTTACATAGAAAAGAAATGAGGGTTCTATTATCAAACTTGAATAAAGTTAAAGTTACGAGAAATTGCCAAACTTTGAACCAGTTTTCTGGCGTTTTATGATTTGGCGTGAGAAGACCTTATTTCACGCGACCCCTCAAATGAAAATGAAGCCAAGTGTTACCGAGGTGGGTGACCAGCGCCCCATCCTTGGTCCATGTGATGCGTGGCGGCGGGTAGGACCTGTAGCGGCACTCCAGGCTGGCACGCTGGCCCTCCTCAGCCCACACCACTCCGCCCCCCTCTATCATCTCAGGGGCAACTGTGGGACAAGAGGGTCACACTTTACAGTGGATGAGTGGATGTTCTCTCCCTTTTTAATTCACACACACACACACACACACACACACACACACACACACACAATGACATGGTCACACACACACACACAGACACACACAGACACAGATACACACAAACACAGACACACACCGACACAGACACACATAGAGACAAACACACACTTAAACCTATCCATCTGTTACAGAAGACGACTCCTACTTTACCCACAAGGATGGTGTGTTTCTCACTGTCTTTGGTGCCAAAGTGTGCGACTGTGGAGACCAAACCTGGCTCTGGAAACTCTGCCACACAGTCGGCATGTCTGGTCCGGGTTTAATGGGAGAACTCTGTTTTGTTTATGCCTCCGCCGTCTATGCTCTTCTCTGGCCAGATTTTGAGCGTCTTCGAGATGAATGGATCCACTGTTGCAGAGGGCTCGCCAGTGTTTTCTCTCCGAGCCATTGGTTTCAAGATCTTTTGGTATAATGTTGCATTTCTTCAGCGTTGTCCTTATATAATCTATATAACTCTTATTTTGTTGGGCATACAGAACCTGGTGGGGAAGGCGGTACTCAGGCATACAGAAAATATGTCCGACTCTTTTAAGCTGTTATTTAGTCAGCGTGGTTTCTGTGATGGATGACTTCACTCGCTGGAGAATTTGTGAATGAGGGACTTTATGCTCTCATGTGATGTCCTAGGTTGCGCTGTAATCATCAGATGTGAAACTGTTCGAGCTGTTTGATGTGATGCCAGTAAGCAGTACAGGATTCAGCACCGTATAAAAGGATGGAGGGGCATACAGCGGTATCTGCTCATACCTTTCGCCTCGATTCTCAAGTTGGTGTTTTCAAAGACTCTGGATATAAGACATCCAAAAGAGGCTGAGGCAAGGTTGATTCATGCAAGGATTTCTGCATCAATATTGTTTATTTGTGTGCACACTTCCAATGTAGGTATAATTCTCTATCTGTTTTACATTTTCTCCATTTTGCAAGAGACTGCTGATTGGATCTCTAAAAAATTATTTCTGTTATATTGAAATTAATTCGGAGCCTCGTTGCATTGTATATGCTGGAGACAATGGTGAAACTGTTGTAGGGTTTCTGGGCTATGTACACAGCACAGTCATCAGCGCATTGTAGCTCCAGGGAGCGAGCCATTTCAGTCTTTGATTGTGTCGACGACGTCTGAGATTATATGAGTTACAGTCTACATGCGTCTTAATGTTTATTTCATCATAACGGTTCATTTGCTGGTGATGCAAAAAGGTGACTGCAGTGAGATAGATGTTGAAAATGACATCAGCCAAGACGCGTGTTTGCTTTACCCCCACGTCCACATTGAAGGGCTTGGACTCGCGCCCACCCATGGACACATGGACTTTCATGTTGTCATGCAGGTTCTTTAGGATGGTAAGAAGCTTGTTTGAAACTCCAAATTTTGAGAAAGCATTCAATAGAAGTTCTCTGTTGACAGTATCAAATGTTTTTTGCAATATCGATGAATGAAATGTATGTCACGGTTGTGCTCGTGGCATTTCTCTTGCATGTGTCGGCCAATAAAGATCATATCACAGGTGCTTCGTTCCTTCCAAAATCCACATCGTGTTTCATGAGGTGCTGACTCAGTCAGGTGTTTTGTCAGAATGGATAACATTATCTTGGCTAGTACTTTGCTTGCATTCAGAAGAAAGGAGATATCTCTGCTGTTGTCACAATTTAATTGGTTCCATTTCTTACTGTAGATGGTTACAATATCTGAAGTTGGCCATTCACATGGAATTCGTTCTAGTTTCCAGAAATTCAGTATGAGACCATCGAGAAGCTCGAGGGGTAACTGGCCACCTTCTTCAACAAGTTCAGATGGTATGCCTTCAGGACCAAGGCTAGTGTGTGTGTGTGTGTTTTTTTTTTTTATAGAGATTGGATGGCCTGAGCAGTTTCTGCAAGTTCAGGTGGGACATCGAGGTCTGTCGCTTGAGGAGCATTTGAGATGTTATCGAGGTTATTGTGTTCCACCGCGTTTCAGTAAGATATTGAAGTGTTGTACGAATCTTTCTAAACTTCTTGTTTGTCTTTCAAGAGCTCTCCCTCAGCTGATCGAATAGGGGCTATGTTGTGTTTGGGTGGCCCATAGATGTTTTTTACGAATTTGTAGAACCCATGTTGGTCATTAACATCAGCCAATCCTGACAGCTCTTTTGCTTGCTCAATCCGTCATTTATTCTCCATGTCAAGCAGTTTTCACTGGGTTTCACTTCTGAGATTCTGGAATTCAGTTTTTAGGGCTAAGAAGCTGGGATGAACCAACCAATTGTTATGTGCTCTATACTTCATTGCAGGAAGGTCATGTATGTCTTCAGCATTTTCATCAAACCAGTTTTTATGGCGGCGAGTGGAGAAGCCTAGAATTTCTTTTGTAGTGCTTTGAAGCTGTCCTAATGTTCATCTACTCTGCATCTAGGTCTGTTGCATTGTTGTTTGTGTCAAGTGGGGGGCATTGAGAGAGGCTGTCTGTAATAATGCTGCGGAAGGTGTTACAAGTTGCCACAGCTATTAACGTACTACAGTTTAGTTTCTTGGAGGATGGTTTACAACACATTTGTGGGCATATGATTAGTTCTATATGTGGGTAACTTAGCAACGCAGGTAGATCCGTATACCAGCATTTCTACTCATCCTCTCGCCCTCCCTCTGGCTGAAAGGAAGTCATAGCCAAAGTTTTACACTGAACAAATAGGTTGCTGGCAGCTCGAGGCCATTCTAGAGTGTAAGAATATAAGGTCAGTATTCCAAGCGACAGAGGAACCTTTTAGCTTATCTTCCTAAGCGGCTTACTTTGCCTATTACAACTTAATATTTTTTGCCTATAATTTTTATCCCTTTAATATCGTCAAAGTTTGCACAAAAAACATACAAGACGATACTGAGATGTAATGTTCTGGGGAAAAAATCGCTTAGGAAGAGTTATTACGAAATCTCCAGAGTTACTTAGAATACCATCATTACGAAATGTTCCTCGTCTGGTGTAATGAAGCTTCGAACTTCCACCTGAACATGGGTAGCAAGTCTTAGTTGGGTCTGAAACCCTGGCTACGACTTTCCTCCTACCAGGGGTATGGCATAGGGGTGTGACATCAACACCTCATACAGTGTACCCACGAAATGCGAGAAACTTTTGATTATTCTTAAGTTACATTTTATTAAATAATGCTTTAATAACTTAAGTCCAATTTCCCGTCGTTTTGGAGTTTTTATATGTATATTTGCTGATGACTTTGTGGGTGAATTATTAGGGAAGTCATTTTCACCCAGAAAATCATGCATAACTGTAGCTTCGTAACGACTGAGAATTGGCTTATGTTGATACAGCATTCATTACTCACAATTGGCCAAACAACAGCCTTTTGAAGTTTCTCACGTATTAACATCGACACCTTTTATAGGAGGTAACTAAGATCAACACAAGAAGCATGGTCACTTACACAGTACAGAGATTTCTGCCCTGACGGACACTGTCGGGGGCACTTTATTAGACGCCACACACAAGAAGGCACCACTGTCTTCTCTGCTCACCGATCTCAAATGCAGAAGGGTACCAGCAGCCGCAACCACTGTGGGGATCATCATCATTATCATCGTTGTTGTAGTTGTCATCATCATTATAATTTTAATATACTGCACTCAGCAATCACCATCATCTCTTGTACTGCATTAAGTAATCACCACCATCATCAACACGTGACTTCCTCAAAAGTCATCATCATTACCACCACATTGATTATTATTTTACCAGAGTTCATAAGGAATCACACTTCTCACACTGGTTAGCTTTCCATCACAGCTGATTCAACATTTTTGTGATGAGATGCAGTGGTGGCTATGAAATGATGCACTTGTTACTGATATGGTTATGAGATGATGTGGTGGTGATATATATGGCAGTGATTATAAAATGATTGGGTGATGATCAAGATATGGTGATGAAGTGATGCTCTCAGTCCGTCTGACCGTGGGTATCGTCGAGCCTGAAGGGTGCACTGTCTTCCCGTCGCCAGGTGATGGAGGGCTCCGGATCTCCCTTCGCCTCGCACCTCAGCTTCACGTCCTCGCCTTCCCTCACGGTATGGTCTCGAGGCGGCCTTACGATGCGAGGCGGCACTGTGTGAAAAAGACCGAATACACTATATTTGTTTTCTATGACTGTTTTCTAATTCACCTACGCGCCTTTTTGACCTAGCCTCGTCTGTTCCTACCAACCTGTCTATTTTAAAAATGGGACTTGGATTTATGCCTACTGACTGACACGAAGTTTGCCTTATTCTAATGAGAATAGGAAGAAATCGAAGTACAATACTTCTTCTTTAGCTATTATTTTGCATAATACATCTTAACATTAACTTTTAATAGCGACATATTTTCCGGCAACAACATACATCAGAAGAATAATGTGTAATGTATGAAATTAATCTCTTTGTTGCGAAATCTCAAAGGGATTGTGGGTGGAAAGTGATGGGGGACTTAGATTTTTGTATAATGCCTTACATGACCTTATGGTCCGTATTTAAATAGCATCCTGACCAATCCAAAGGAAAAGTAACTCCAAATAACAGTCAACTCTTGTCACTGAAAGTTTTATTTAACGTATTCTACCACTAATAGTTACTCGAAGTTGACTGGGAAGTGTTCGGTGGCAGTATGAGTACTGACTTTCTTATATACAAGGAATCTTATACATAACTGAAGGATGTGTAAGTTTTTAAGGAAGTTTCAGTGGGTCGGTTTATTCTGCACATCAGTCCTCAATAACTTCCTGAATGTTACTGACCAGACCACGACGATATCAAAACGAAGTAAACAGCTTCCACGGGAATATTCATGTAAAATGCCAAACTAATCGTCAAGGAAGGGGTGATACGTAACCCCTTATGTCAGCTAAAATACAGCTCTATATTACATTAGAACAGAACTACAACCATATCCTATCACTTCCATGTCACCAACACATCACCACACCAACACATCACCAAATCACACAGTCCACCAGCACTGTGTCAGCAACATACCAAACTACCATACCGCTATACCACCACCGCACCAAAATATCAACACCATACCACAATTACATTGCACAAACAACACCACCAGCACACTACTCTACACTCTTCCAACCCTACACCAACATTTCACCGCACCAGTGTAACACACCCTACCACACTTCCGCACACCAAGTCCTACCACATCAACACACCAGCATACACACCACTCTTCACTCTCCAAACCCTACACCAATCTCTGACCAAACTAGTAAATCAGAGTCTATCACACCACGCCACACAATACACCACACAACTCCACCACCCTACCAAATCAAACCACAGCAGTCTACACTTTACCCAAACCACACAAGCATTATACCACGCATTCCTCCGCACATCTTACTCTGCCTGTCCACCATACCACACCACAACAACACACAGTACCACAACAACACACCACACAACACCAACATCAAACCATCATACCACCACACAACACTACACAACACCACACCACACATTTAACCCAACCACACCACACAACAGAACACCACACCATACATCTAGCCATACCACACCACCAAAGTCACTCATCACTGAGGTGTGTAAATTTTCCCACCAACACACACCACACCATCGTACTCACCCTCCACCAAGATGTAGAAGTGAAGTTTCTCCGGCGGGACGGTGTTGATTTCACAGACATAGCTACCTTGGTCGCTTCGGGTGACGTTGGTGATGACGAGGGACCAAAATTCACCATCATGCTCACGAAGAAGAGAGACACGGGGGTTCTTGGTGACCACTGACCCGTTCACCGTCAGCACAGCTCTGCCCCGCCAGCTGGGATGAGTCCAAGCAACCTGGTGGAAGTCTTAAGTTTATTCCCTTTGCTACTGCATTTTTTTTTTCTCTTGCTGCCTGACGATTTCAACCAACTCTGGACAGACCTTTGTGGTAGGTGGAAGCATCCACCATCCATTCACGGGGTGTAGAGGTACCTTCATGTAATTTTATACTGGGTGACAAACTAAATAATTTATACTACCTCAGGTAACCCTTTACTAGGCTGAAGGGAAATTATAACGAAGCGGACACCTGTTGGCTTAATAGGCTAAGCCTCAAGGTTTTAAGGCCGAGAGAATAGTGAGGTTTTGCTTACATAATGACTCACAGGGGAGCGACCACCCCCCTCTTAAGTGTCGGGACTAAGTAGCCTAGCCTCTGTCCCCTATATTTCTTATGAGAACATAAAAAATAGGATGTCGGATAAATGGTCAGACCTCTCGTATTGAGTAATGAAAACTATAATTAACCCTTCTAATTCGAGAAGTCTGCTCTAAACTGCCTAAAAAATGTAACAAGAAAAAGCATGACTTAAGACGTCATCAGAATCGAGGAATATTCGTAATGCCACTTCTTTAGCAATTTATTTTGAACAGCCACAGGAAGAGAATATCTTCATAGACCCGCGAAGAAACTGCTGCAGCCATGCAGCAGTTGACATATCATATCAGCTCAAAAAAATTTAAGCTGAGCAACTTTGGATTTCATAAGAAAAGTCGCTAAAATACCTCCTTATAGCCGAAACTGAAAACCACCTGGTAGTTAGCTGATGCGTCAGCTGACGCAACAACTGACATGGTATATCAACTAAAAATCTCAAGCTGAGAAACCTTATATTTCATAAGAAAATCGCTTAGAGCTCTCCAATAGCAGATATTCAAACTTTAGTTGAAGGAAAAAAAAGAAAAAGTGTACCACTTACAGACCTGTCGGCTTCGCCATAGATAACAATGACGACGACTACTGCTGCTACTAATACTATTACTACTGTTACTTTTTATTATTAAGCTTCACCATATATATGGCGAAGCTTATTGTTTTGATAAGTATTACTATTAGTCTCCACTTATTTTATAGGTGTAGACTATTATTTTCGCTAGTATTATTATTCTTCCCGCCTCAGAGATTCGCAACGATTCCAGTAGAACTGGAGACTGAGCGAGGAATCTGAAGGGCCCAGGTCATGTGTCGTGGCATGGGCCATTGCTGTTTGAAAAAAAAATCCAAATCCTTTACCCGCAATGGAAGGGCATGTCAGTGTCATATCAGTATTATGTTGTGAACGAGAGAAGTTGATCATGTCTACTGGAGATTTCAATATGACTTACACAAGGCATCTGAGTGGCCCAGGTTATGTGCGCTGCTATGGATCATTGCTGAGAAATAGTCCAAATCTCCTCAATGGGGTAAGGGTCATTATAAGAAACAGTAGGTGGGGACCAGTGACTGGCTGTAGCATAGTTAAAGAGTTCTAGTTATATTTCTTTACACTTTTTTTCTCTTAGGGTTTGATGATATTGTACAGAAAGGTAACCTAGGGTAACCCAAGTACTTGTGCCAAATCTAAATTAGCTTGACCTATTTTCGGTCATATATTCATTTTTTGGTGCAAAAACTGCATATCTGAAACCGAAATATCTCAGACACTAATTCAACAGCTGTTTGGTTCAAAATCCTGCAATTAAAAAAGTTTGCAGAGAATTTTGGCTGAATATTTTGCCATTTGCCCTAGTGAAAAGTACCGAATTCAAATCTGCACAGTGTTGTCTTTGTAACAAGTTTTAGAGAGAACCACAAAAGCTGTAAAGCCGTAACTTTACAGACATATTGCAGTGGTCCCCCTCATTACTTGAACGGAATATGGTTACACTGACGCTTACAGTTAGCCGGTTGTTGAGACAAATGTAAAATGTACCCATGTTTCATTTATTTCTTCCATTTATTTCTCTTTCATTTGTTACTTCTTCATTTATTTATTTCTTCATTTATTACTTCGTCTTCATTTATTTCTTCTTCTTGATATTACACAAGAAGCTACCTTGGGTTAATCTAAGTACATTGTCCAAATACGAATGACCTTGAACTATTTTTAAAGGGTACAGTTTATAATGCCAAAATTTCACTTGCATAACTACCTAGACAATTAAAACCATAAATAGTTGTGGGGAAGCTTCCTTACTGCGGCTACACAATAAGTAAATAGGTAACATCATCATTCTTATTCTTATTATGATGTTGATGATGATGATGATGATGATCATGATCATGATGATCATGACGATGATGATCATGGTGATGATGATGATGGTTTTGCGGCTGTTGTTATTATAACAATAAGTGCATTTTTTGCATGGGAAAAATGAGAACTTATAGATATTGTCCCATCCATTTTGAAAACGTCATTTTGATTTTTTTCTTGCTGTTTAGTGACAATTTTATTTAGCTGAGGACAGACTTTTCGTGGAATTGGATTCACTCTTCACTAATTCGTTCAGTCTGAGAGATCTTTCCTAAACTTTTCGAGGAACTGGATTCACCCTTCACTAATTCGTTCAGTTCGAGAGATCTTTCCTAAACTGAATAAATTTGCGAATATAAACTGTATAACGGGGGGATGAGAAAGTTACTATGGATAATTTTATTCGCCAATTTAAATTAGGCTTAGTACTGAAGGAAAGGATTAAAGGCTGTTGCTGTATTTCTCCGGTTCCAGAAGTCTTCCTCAAACTGATCAGAACAGTAAAGAAGTAGCAGGAACTTACTATTAAAGGGCGTATGTCAATTCAAGGGGTTAACCTCTTTATCCTGGTGATTTTTTTGGGGGGAGAATTAGTATTGTTGGTACCACACTTATTCATTTAAGAGCTCAATTGAATAGCGAAGTTCTAGCGCCAGACAGTGGAGGCAATATTAGATTTAGCTTATGAGACCACCCTAGTAGTGAAAATGGTTGGCGTCGTCGTCGCTGGTGAAAGATAAACTGGACGTCAACCAGGTGGACTGTAAATTGAAGTCGCTCATTTCCTGCTGTCCACAATCCTCGTTTTGGTGGACAGAGGGGATGTTGGGAGCTTTTTGTATTACCGGGCAATGGAGCCACCCAGTTACATCGGTGCCACCACGTGAAGTGTCCCTCTCCAGTACCAGTAAAAAAGAGTTAATGAAGTCTACACCTAA
>JAGKTI010015549.1:0-20409 GCA_018397915.1 Birgus latro | reverse complement strand
TTTTTTTAAGCTAAAACACACACAATCGACAGAAGGGCTATCACATCCCCGTCAAGAGGCCATTAGCTGATGTCAGGAAGAGGAATCAGTCTCAAAGTGCTACACGCTCCAATAGTATGTCCTTTTAATGTGGACAACGCCTTAGTTCCTCAAAGAACGGACTACATGGCGTAAAACTGCGTCAGTCAAGCACCATGGTAATGCCGAGGTGGAAAAAGAAAAAGTTTGTGTAGCCAGTAAACACTATTTTGCTTGTGTAATTGCCTCGCGGAATCACCTAATAATTTCACGCGCCGGAGCAGTTATGAAAGTGCCGCTGCCTCACACACACCCACACGTCTCCATATTTCCCGACACTCGTGAATGATGGCACTTGTGACTCTGGGCTGATCCCCTTGGGTAAGTGAGGCCAGCCAACGCTTTCCTGGCACAGAAAGATCCGTTTTACCCTTGTGTTTCTATGCTGATGCCATTCATGCTGTATCTACACAGGTTTGCTCAGCTTAAGAGGCACTTTCCGAATTGAAGAAAGCAAATAACCTTCTTTGGCCCATGTACTATCGAAGACATCCCTTAAGCTAAAAATGACCGTCTGGCAAAAGGGAAAGTATACTGAAAAAAAGACATCGTTTATATGAAATAGTTAATCTGGATTAGCCGTTCGCTACGAGAACGCATTTTACATTTTTCGTCGCTGCCTCCAGAACATTTCACTCAGCTTTGGCAACACTTTGCGTACTTGAGAGGTTTGATAAAGCACACAATATCTCTCACTATCAGAGTTTTTTTTTTCCACCGTTTCACTGTCGATGGTCCGATCAAAGCAAAACATCATGTGACGGAAGTCTACACTGTAATTTATAATTCCATAATGTTGAATGAAATGATTTATGTGAATGTGGTAAAGTTCTGCACTTCTTAAGTGAGACAGTCACGCATTTGAGTGTGTTGTACTACCTGAAAAAACAGACACCCTCTTGAGAGTTCTGTACGTCTTGAGAGAAATCGTTAACCTCTTAAGAGTTCTGTGCTTCTTGGGCAAGACAAGTCACCCTCTTGAGAGTTCTGTACTCCTTGAGCGAGATAGTTACTCGCTTTCGATGTCTCTCTCCTGAGCCATAGTTTCAGTTCACTCTCAAAATCACGCTAGAGGGAAGTCGGAGTCCGGGCTTCACACCGAACAAAATCCTGTTGGTGGTGGTGTATTTATATATTTATTTATTCATTTATTTACTACAAGAATAAATGTCCTCATGAAGTATTGCGTGTCGAAGTCCGGAGAAAGGCTGGACCTGTCGGTTTTAACCACCCTTTTTAGTGTTGTCATAGGTATGAATGGATTGCTCTGATAACCCTTGTGATGTCCTTGTGATTAACTCTCTGCTCTAATTACCCTCGTATAGGTCATAGGTATGAACTGACTTTGCTGTGATGACTCCACGTGTAGTCCATAGATACTGACTGTCTGCTCTGATTACCTTCGTGTAGGTCTTTTGTAAGCAGACCAACAGCATGGAAAGTAGCAAGAACAAATTAAAGACTTCACGGCTTCTGCTGCTTTCCCCCGTTTACCTCGACCGCTCGCTTTTATTCACTCTTTCTCAACTTTCCCTCCCGATTACCTCTTCTCATATTCATAGCTGTCTTCCTCCTCACAAAAGCGCTGGTGTGGAAGATAATACGGGTAATAAGTAGCCACCAGTGAATTACATTATACTTTGATATTTAGTTTCTCTTGTATGTTGTAGTATCAGACATCATTGCTATCATCTTGGGCCTTCTTCCCACTAGAGGATGGTGTGAGGAAGGGTCCAGAAACAAGGAAACTACAAAGTGCGAACCGATCATCATCATCATGTCTTCCCCCCCCCCCCTGTCTGTAGAGTGAAGGAAGTAGGATCCAGACGCGAGCAGAGACAGAGTTCAAAAGTGAGGAACCACTACCAGCATGTCCAGTCATGAAATGGATCAGACAAAACACCCCACGTCATTTGAAGTCCACGGAATTCTGTTTGATCCTCACAATCCTAACCATCTTGAATATCCCTTGTTTCTCCAGGTGCTTGGCGCTGATAAGAGTCGCTTCCATTCAGGTGTACCGATATGACCAAGCTGATTCGCTGCCTGGTTATACAAACATTCCTCAGCTCCCTTCCTATCCCCCGAAAAGAGGACTGATGGAAAAGGGTATCTTTAACCTGTACACCATGAGTTCACGTTCAGATAAGCCTGGAGCTGCAACTGCTATTACCACTGCTCCAAGTGGGAAGATTAGGACGCAACAAACACCTTCAGTTGATTGGCCTGCATCTCATTCTGTTCATTTGTCTCGGGATTGCTATGAAGAGTAAGAAAGACTTTTCTAACTCTTAGTTAACATTCACAGACCCATGTGATGCGAGAACCCAGTGGACTGATGCAGCTGCCTGTGTTCAATCCAGCATCCTCCTTTAAGGGGATAGGGAGGGAGTTGGACGTTTTTTTTTTTTTACCCGGCATTGAAGCTGCCCTATGATATCATGCCATTATATGAACGCATCCCTCTCCTGCACCTTGTCGAAATGTAGGCCTAATGGTTAAATACTGCCATAAGTAAACCGTTTGGGACTAGATACAGTACTGTCAAAAAAAAAAAGTTTGAAAACAGCATAGGTCGTGCATTACGTATAAAACTGAGCTTTGTTTTTCTGAGTCATTGTTCATGACTCCTGGATTCCGGTGACGTAGTTTATTTGATTAGTCTTTCAATAACTAAGCGATTTTACTTAATTTAGGCCTCTCGTATTGCAATAGTGTTATATCTGGAACCTCCAGTTAAAAAAAAAAAATCTGAATTAAATATAATCGTCAGGAGATGGCGAGGATTAGCAAACAAGTGCGTTCGTCGTCCATATGACCTGCGTCGTGGTATGAAGCCGTCAGACAGAGTAAAGAACTGAGAGTGGTGAGCGACAGAATAGGTGGGATGGGCTGAAATGGTGGTAAGCGGTGGGACTCGGGCAGGGAAGAACACACTAGAAACTGGTGTTAGAAGATTAACGCTCTGACTGCAGTGGAGATTTATTTTTCAATATCCTGCAAGAATGTGAGTGTCAGAAGGGTAAAAATAATGGGCATGGGGTCACTGAAATGCATGGGGTGGGCTGGAGTTTTTGTGGGGCCATGAGAATATACTCAGTGAAAATGGGTGCTGTAGGCGTAATGGCTTAGTGAAGGTGTATTTCAGAGTTTTCGGCAGTAACAAGATAATCTCGCGTTGCACTCATATACCCGGCGTCTTGTGATGCGGGCAAAAATACATCACCAGAATCAGAGAATTAGTTGCATTCTTTATCCACTTTCTTCCAGGTTACATGATTTTAGTAAGCGTATGTTAGCTGTAATATCGTTAGTCTTCCTCTTGAACTGGTAATACAAGGTTGACATGTTTCATCCTACAGACTGTCGCTGGTGATGGCGGGGTAGGCGTGATGGCAGAGCGGGTGGTGGCGGACGGGCTGCGACAAACACAGCAGTGGGCGTTGGAAGCAGCAGTCAATCACACGGACTGCCCAGCGGGGGACTGTGGTGGTGCCTGGAGCGATCAGGAGTACGGTGTTGGCAGTCAGGAGTACGATGGTGTCAGGTATGATGGAGCACCGGACTATGCCAGTGACAACAACAGCATCCTACCATCACCCTTCAACCTCACCACTGCTTCATCCATACTACCCACACTCAGCCCAACCTCCACCTCGGACATCCTGCCTCCGAGTCTGGGCTTCGATGACAACGCCAAGACGGACATCATCATCTACTGCGTGATGTTTGTGGTGGCTGCGGTGGGCAACCTGACAGTGTTCATCACGCTCTGCCGCAACCGCCACCGCAAGTCCCGCGTCAACCTCATGATCATGCACTTGGCCGCGGCGGATCTCATGGTCACGCTGATTAACTTCCCGCTGGAGGTCGGGTGGCGTCTCACAACACAGTGGCTGGCGGGAAACTTTGCCTGTAAACTCTTCCAGTTCCTGAGGGCGTTTGGGCTGTACCTGTCATCGCTGGTCCTCGTCTGCATCAGTCTGGACCGGTACTTCGCCATCGTCCACCCGCTCAAGGTCAGTAAGGTCTATCACTCATGTACAGTAGGCTCTATTTGAACCTGACAGCGCCTGTGTGAACTGGAGGTTTAGCTACACTTTCCTACATTCATCCATGACAGGGATTTTTTTCAACTTGTTAATGGCAACGCGGTTAATTTTTGTTACTCTAACCAATAATAATGTGCATATGTCAAGGTTATAAGGCGTACCAACTGCCAGAACTCTGTTAAACACTGATGCTCCCCCAGGTGCAAATGTGGCCAGCTGTTCACTTCACACTAATTATCTGATTTTGTGTATAGTCAAAGATATGGGTTCTTTTGGTATTCATCTCCGTCTGCCTCAGCCACAACAGAAATAAAAGGAGATTTTAAGCCAGCCCTGAGGCATTGTAGTTTTTGGACAACAGCTAAATTTATTGTATGTAAAGTGTCCAGCCAACTAATAAGTAAGGTGGCGTTACCTTCCTTTGGTTCTGATTTATGAACATCCGATAAAAAGAATCATTTTTTTTTTCACATGTCAACAGTGAACCGCTAAGTTTTTCAGTAACTCCCTTTGATATTGGTGTAAAAACGTGGGAGTGGTGTTAGTGTTTCTCTCATTAGCTTTTTCGTATGATCTAACGGACTGAAGGGTAGCGTCAGGAAAGAAAATTGTGCGTAAATCATTTATATATTTTTAGCACAAAGAAGTATAGTTGTGGACAAGAATATCGCCCTGTTTTTTCTAAGTCCAGCAGTTATGAAACTCTTACATATTATTCAGAAAGATTTATTGGGCTTCGAAGATTGCGTTAGTGGGCTTGAGAGTCAGTATTCACCGTTTTATTATTTATTGAACTGTATTGATATTTATGTCCACAACTCTGTACTGCATAAATTTCACGGTGTAGCGAGAATGGAGAATGTTTAAAGGACCCTGACCTCTTATGTGCTTGTTGAAAAGTGGAATCTGTGGAGTATTATTGTGGTGATAGGAGGATGTGGAGGTTTGTCGCAAGGTGAGACCAAAAAAAAACTCTATGGACAATGCGACTAGCAAGTTAAAGGAGGAGGAGGAAGGGAGGGAGAGGAAGGGATGAAGGGAATGAGGAAGGGAAAGGGGAAGGAGGAACAAGAGAAGTGCAGGTGGAAGAGGAGAAGGCAGAGGGAACTGGGAAAGTGGAATGAGGTGGGAATTTGTAAGAAGGTTTTAATAGTGCAGGAGGAGGTTGATGAAAGATTACAGGAGGAGGAAGAAAAAATAATGGAGAAAGAAAAGAAGGGGAAAAGAATGCAAAAACCTGGAAGAAAATGGAAGGTGAGTAGGAGTATGTGGAGGAAAGATAATGAGAAAGTCAAAAAATGAGTAGGATGCATACAAAGGCTGGTAATGTCGCAATTAGCAATGTGCAAACTTTCATCTTCCGGTCTGCCTCATTTTCTCCCAGAGGCTCTCTCTCTCTCTCTCTCTCTCTCTCTCTCTCTCTCTCTCTCTCTCAGTGAGTATATCAATCTCATTATCATTTTATCCCTCTCTTATTCCATCCTTCCTCACTTTTCCTTCTTCTCATTTATTCTCAAAATCCCTCTCTATCTACTCCCTCAGGCTTCCTTCTCAAATCCTTCTTTTCTTTCTTATTCAACATAACAAACTCTGATTTAGAGAATTAGAGGAAATTCTCAGGGCTGGGCTGAATCATGTGCATTTTTTTCTCCTCGTTCTTGTATGCCCAACGTTAGAATTGGGGACCTGGATGGAATAACGAATAGTGCATCTGGTAATTAATGGATAATTGAGACGTAGCAAACAGTGATTATCCGGCTCATTAACCTGTTGCATTCAGTCGATAACATAATCTAAGCATCCAGATTTTTTAACGCCCCCTTATACTTACAGAGAGAGAGAAGCTACATTAAAACAACGCCTTAGTGCTCCTACATATGTATTAATATATATAGAAATGACGAGAGTATAATGCCGCCTTAAAAAAAAAAAATAGTGTATGCGATATAATTCCTTCGCTGACAGCCTAGTATTAGAGGTGGTTAGCCAGACTGCAGTGATAATATCCCCTTCAATTCCGCGTTGTCTAGCTTCTGTACTAACTGATGATTGTAGTCAAGTTAGGAGAGATTTCTGGTACTGAAGGAATTACGAAACGTTTTATTTAGACGGTGAAGTTTAATCAATATCTATAGGTGTATTTTTTGGAAACTGGATAATGAAAATAACATGAATTGATATCAACCACTAGACGAAGATAGGCCTCACTTCAATAAAGTTACTTGCTGGTACCGTAATAAAGGCGTAGATCTTTAATGGATTGAAAATTGCTCTAGAGACTATTTACAATCTTCACACGACGATATGCACCCTTAAGCGTCATATTATCGTCTGACAGAGGCAAGAAAAAGGAAATCCCAAGAAAAAAAAAGGAGGGGAGGGGGGATTTCTCAGACTCAGGAAAAATACAAGCAAGGATTAAACCGCACTGGACGTTACAGTCTTTTTCGCCCCATTTTTGTTACTCAGACGTTTGCATGCAACTCAGGTGAGACTTTGGGAGCCAGCATTGTTTGATACAGCCTTTCTTTCCCCAGTATCTACAAGGTGAATAAATGGAGAGGATGGAGAGTGAGAAACTAACGAGGAGAGTGTGAGTGAGGTTGAGAGGGGGAAAGGGAGGGGAAGGCCGAGGATGTGATGGAAGAACGGAGTGGAGAGGTATATGAGAGATGGGGGTGTGAGCTGGAGGGAGGGCAGTGAAATGGCGAGGAACAGGGCGACATGGAGGCGATTTGTTTGTGGCCACCCCATACGGGATTGAGGCGTCTGGCAATAGATAGATAGACAGAATACATGTCAGTATCATCCAGACTCAAATTAGCCTTCCACAATAGCCTGTACTTCAATCACTGAAAGCCTTCCCCTGATGCTGTTATTTACGCAGGTTAATATCGTGCCATCTTGCGAGGCTCATCCTGGTCAGATTTAAAGCCAGACTTGAACTATTTTCACACCTGCCTATGGTGATGGTGTTCTCTATAACTCCTTCAATATAGTGACGTATTTTATCTTCTTGCTGTCTCCAGGCTGTTTTACTCAACTCGATAGGAATCTCGAGTAGTAAAGGGGTTAATGAAAGCTGTATCCAACCTCCGTGCTTTGATAAATTACAAATATTCAAAATTAAATCAATTGGGTTTGACTAGATAAAAATGAAGAATACGGTATTGGACTGAAGGGACCCACTGAAAGCCACCTTCACAGAATGTCTGACTGATAGGAAAACTGGAAGTATAATCGCCTCTTTAAATAACAACTATATATCCTTTACACCATCCAGTCCTTTATGGCTACATCGGGTGTGTCGCGGCCGTGGATAGGCAACTTAGTCGAGATATTTAAGGCGAGAGTGACCAGTCCTAAATCCCTGAGCGGTATTGTGGGATGAATGAACCCCTAACTACATTTAGTGTCCACATCTTATAAGACCGTCTTTACCCACTAGAACACCAGGCACCCGTATCGCAATAAGGCTACCTCCCACCGTGATTCATGGTTTCCCGGGCCACTCCGAGCACAGTCACCCTTAATAGCATACGAGGACGTGGTGTTCCATGCCAAACTGGTCAGGTTTTCTACTTAAAAACAAGGAAATTCGTAAAAAATCTAGTTAATTCAGTTTGTTACTTTAGCGGCAATATACCTCGACATAGTTCATCTTAAATTTGGCTGGGATTGTCGCCCTTTTGTGGATTTTCCCATATCTTAGTGGGAAAATAAGACAGAACTACACCTCTTGTATCATCTCTAGTACACTTTTTCGTGACTAGCAGCATATTCTCGTGATAATCCATTGTTACAGCACAGCATTCAAGATGGAGAGATGGCAATTTTAGGCTTGGGTTGTGTGAATTCAGTATATATGTATCTCTCTCTCACCTCCATCTCCACAAGCCCCTGACATGTTCGGAACGTGTATGTTAATGTTAGCAATAATCAAATCACCAGCTGCCAACTCCTCCTCCCTCCCAACCCTTCCCTGTTCGCCCTCCTGCTCCATTAACCCTCAACCCCTCCCCACCTCGAACCTCCAACCCCCTAACTTCTCACCCCACACACAAACCACCCCCGACCTCGCCCATCTAACCCTCCACATCCTCAGTCATCCTATCTCCTCAACATAACAAGCTTTCATTAATGTACATATAATTAAAAGATAAGACTAAATAACCAACATCTGCGAGCACGTGCATGAGATCTCGGAAAGTTTGCTTCGTGTTAAGTAAATCAACTTATTTGTGTGTACTTACAAGTCACTTAAAAAGAATCACAACAGAAATGCTAAAGGGTACGTGCGAATCGAACAACCTCTGATCATAATTTCATTCGAGGTTAAACAGAAAACGTCCCTTAATTTTGCACAGTTGTTTTAGCATCTGTTGGTCCCCCCCTCCCTTCATTTCCCCTGATGGCCAAGATTAGAACTCATTAGGAATAATCAAGCCAACGTGATTAAAACTTGGTGGCCAATTATCGTTATTAATTACAGCGGATTGGATGTGTGGGTGGATTGGTGAGTGGGCAGGGCGGGTGAGGTTGGGTGAGTGGGCAAGGTTGAGTGGATAGTGGGTATAGAGGGGTTGAGTGGGTGGAGTAGGGAGTAGATGGGTGGGCAGGATGCGTAGTTGAGAGTGGGTGACTGGGTAGGTGGACAGGCTGAGCAGCTGAGTGTGGGTGAGTGGACACTGGACAGGCTGGGTAGTTGATTATGGGTGAGTGGGTGGACAGGGTGGGTGGGAAGATGGGTGTGAGTGAATGAGTAGGGTAGGTGGGAGGGTAGTGGAAAAAGAGGTCCATGGTAGAAATAGGTACATGAAGAAATGGGCTCAAGGAAGGAAATTGGTTCACCGGGTAAAATGAAACCTCGGGGATCTCTCACAGGGGAAATAGCCACCCAAAGCCCCGAGCAATGACGGTATGCACGATCACTGAATTTTCCCCGGGCAACGTCGGTTCTCCCTGTCAATCTGAAGAGAACGAGATTAGCCGTCCCGACGTTGAAGGGGTTACTGATGAAAATATTCACACTGAAAATTCTACGACCTTCCCTCAGCTGAATAAACTATACTCCACATCACCAAGTTTGGCACCATCAGTGATGTCCTAAACGCCTGTAGTGTTGATGTAAATCCTCACCATTAGGCAAACCTCTGTGATTTACCTTGAGAACCAATATATAAAGGCAATACTAAAAGGTATATCCAGTTCTGGGGACACTTATAAATGATACAGGTGTTGAGGACATCACTGATGGTGCCAGACTCGGTGAAATGGATTATAGTATGTCATTAGCTGGAACAGACTTAAAGAGCTTAATTGTTTACGTAAACTGCACCCGTATCTCACGCATTCTTTCCCATCATTCATTCACCCATGTTTTATTAACCTATACATCCTTCATTTTTCAGTCATTTACCCTTAATATTTTCACCTACCCATGCCGTTAGCTGGAATAGAATACGGTGTTTTTATTGTTTACTCGTATTTCACCTGTATTTCATGAATTCTTTCCCCGTGTGTCATTGTTACATTCATCTACACCCCCCCTTTTTCAGTCAGTCGTCCTCCATTTCATTCTCTTCAAATCCAGCGTTCATATACCCTCTGGCTCTACCACTCTCGTGTATTGTGCATTTTGTTTCACTTGTCATACACTCTCAGGCCTCGCTCACCACTTCCTAGCAGAGTAAATATTATCTGGAATTTATAACCACTGTCTGAGTATCCTAAGATAAATTTTGTGTTGATACGCGAATACTGTGTTGTCCGGGATGCTGTTTTCTTTTCTGCATGCTATTTTTGCTTTTATTCTTATCCAGGAAGATGTAATTTAGGTTAGAGTTTTTTTTTCCCATAGTATCAGGTTAGGTTACTTAGTCAGTTAGGTTAATCTGTTAAGGTAGGTTTGTTTTCCTATCGTCACGGCGCATGAATCTGAAGGCTTTATTATCGTACCTTGACAACCAACTAGTCAACAGTGCGTCTGATTTCGTGTCATATTATACACGAATCATATTATTATACACTAATATATTATACACGAATATTATTGTACACGAACATATACGCAAATCACACGCCTATCATATTATACACAAAATCCGATGCACTGTTGACAGGTAGATTGCCAGGGCACGCTAATGACACCTTCAGACTCGCACGCCGGGACTATAGTGTGAGGTTAGGTTATCAGTAAGGTTATTCTGTTAGGGTAGTTTGTTCGCCATCTAGGTTAATCTGTTAGGCTTGGTTAGATTGGGACAGGCTGCTAGGTTAGGGTAAAATATAAGAAAAAAAAAATGGAATAAATATCATCCTGGGAAAAACAGACTTAGAGCTTAGTGGAAATCTGCGTCTGAGACAAATATTTGCCTCATTTCGCCTCCTCTGCGTCTCAGTTTTCTCTGCTAGCAAATATTTCCAAGATAAGAGAAGCTTGGTATGTCTGTTTCACCATAAATTATTATTATTATTATTATTATTATTATTATTATTATTATTATTATTATTATTATTTTAAGACGGGTCAAGGAGTGTCTGACGTGCACCAAGGCCCGTATTCCAGTCGATTAAGAAGCTCCCTAACACATCCTCCTAAGCGACTTATTTTGCTTACTGAACCTTGCCGTCCTCTCCTGTGTTACGTGAATCATTCCAGTAACACCATATTCTTCATAAATAGCGTACAAAACTGTATTATCCACCCGTATAAAAATTAAAAAAAATCGGTAAGGAACAGAGGGAGCTTCACCGCCGAGAATACGAGAAGTGGTATAGAAGAGGTAAGGTGTCTGACTTTACCTGATGTAATTAACCCTCACCTGGCCGAGGAAATTCTTGCATTCAGTTCCAGGTGACGCCAAAAGATCTCATTCACGTGAGCCAGAAGGATAGTATTGTTATCTTTTACCTGTTCACTGCGATGATGTATTCTGTATTATATTCTGGTCGTCACTCCCAGCTCCATCAGGCAAAATGAAATTGGCGGGAATTTATAATCAGTTCATGCATAATGTTAACTTTGTGTATGCTGTCAAGCGTGTAATAAATAATGATTGTTTTAACAGACAGACGGACTGATAGACAGACTAAGTGACAGACATGAATAAATGTGAATGGATAGATAGACTGATAGGAAGTAAATATTATAGATTATTTTTCATGTCTGATGTGACTGTACCCCTTATTTATGACTATTTCCGGGTGAAGGAATGGATTGAAGATATTTTTTAGTTTATTCTTGCATACAGGAGCATTAGGGTCCAATTTAATATATGGGTGGGGACTACTTTGACGGGAAAATGGAAATTCAAGAGTAAGGGCTGTGGAAATAGTGTTAAATGGAGTTACTGAGAATTGTGTGAGGAGTACAGAGAGTGGGCTGGATAACGAATACTGTGATGCGTGAAAGATGTGGAGTAAGGAAGTCTGTGGATGTTGAAGAGAGAGAATGATGAGATGGCAAGGTGGTATAAGGAGAACAGGTGTAGGAAAAGTGGTGAAAAGAGTTTGAGTGAGTCTAAAGGAGGGAGGAGGTTTGTAAGGCGAAGATAGATAAGTAGGAGGTTTGTTAGGCGAGGACAGAGGGGTAGCTAGAGAAGTGTGTGAGAAGTCGAGTTATGAAGGTTGAAGAGGCTAGGAAATTTACAGGCGATCGAACTGACTGGAAAACTTTTATAGGTTGGGGGTGTATGGTAGGGGTTTGAAATCCCGGTTTTTTTTCTTTCTTCCTTTCTTTTCTTTTTTAGCGCGTAATTGGTGAGATGGAGTCAGGATTCCGGGGGCTTGATTGTTGAGTAAATAAGAGTGTGGCCCATTTATTTTGTCATACTTTAATTAATCTTTTTAAAAATCTTTTCCTTCTCGCTCTCGGATACTACATCACTTAGTCCTCAGAGGTCTGGATGGTGATGATGATGATGATGATGGTGGTGATATTTTTGCTACTTCCAGTCATTTTTATTCAGGAAAACAGTCATTATTTTTACTCTTAACTTGGCCTAAAATTCCCATCTAGCCATCTTGAATGCTGAGTTGTGAGAAAAAGACTGACACTAACTGATGATGCTACTTACAGAGATGTGCAAAGGAAAGTACTTAAGTAGAGAGGTAGCACTGTCTCTTTCTGTCACCAAGTTGAAAGTGAAATAAGCGGCAAAGGGGCAAAAATTTGGGCCAAGTTAGTAAAAACAGCAGTAAGGAGATTGATGATGGCTTTCACTACCTGTACACGTTCGAAAAACTGATCCTAAACTAAATAAAGTTGTCTAGTGAGAGGAAGAATAAATTAAATATCGGATGTGTTCAGGAGCCCTCGTACACTGTCAAAAAATATAGTTACAACTCTCGCCCGAAACATATTGACAAACGGAATGAAAGGTGTGATGAAAGGTCCATTGTCAATATAGGACAGAAATAAATATAACTTTGCTGTATCCAGTAAAAATGCTTAACTCTACAGTAGTCCAGTTTCACATCTTGCACACCTTCACTCCCATCGGCCCTACGTATACAGCCGAATTGCTTAATAGGAAACGCATCGCCCCTTTCCTCTACCGATAGCTTTTTTACTGTACAGGTTGATGAGTGTATGTATGTATGTGTGTTTGTATATATTGGAGCTTCACTTCGCAATAGGTGGTTGAGTTCACGGCAGAATCGTCACTGACCTTAGTTGGCAATTTTGACCTCTTTGTAAGCTAAAATCAGTCATCAGTCAATCCATCACCCAGCCACTCACTGTCTCATTTAGAGTGCAAAGATTCAGGGCGAAGCAGCTCATTTCAGGCATTAAAATGTGAGTAACCAATCGACCACCTCTGTATAGTATAAATGAGAGCAACAAACCCAACCATTTCTGTGATAAAATCCCTCATGGACCACGTCAGGTTAGGGCGCCGTAACTCACGTGAGCACCAGGTGTCCATCTAGATAATTGGTTACAGGTTACCATCCAACGTAACAAAAATGATTCCTAGGCTACAAGAAACTATTTGTGCTCCCCCTCAGCATAGAATTACCTGAACAGAATACTTCATCTAGTGAGTGGATGGTGAGCAGCCCACAGGTGTATGAAATAAATCGCGAGTGCAAAAATGTACTGATCTTATCAACTTTATCTCCTACAGCAGTCAGATCCATGTAACTGACAAGGAAAACACCCAGGCATTTCCACAGGTAACAGCATACATTGATAGTACAATCCATGTCCTTGTTTTGGTTCTGGATTCCGACACGCAGGGGTAAGGAAGGCCGTGTTCAAAGGTTCCTTGGTCGCCCCGGGAATCGAACCAGAGTCTTCTCGGTTATAGGTCTTATGTTCGTGACAGGAGAGGAAATCGGCTTAGGATTAATTATATCGGCCACACGAAAATCCTGAAGGCAGACAATCAACTTTGCTAAATCTTAATCTTGCCGTAAAATACAGTACCCAGCCATTAAATTTACACCCACATTCTAATTGTACTGTGGGATGCAGAGGGACACGGGGAAACCAACTTTGTCCACCAGTCTGACTTTTTCGAGATTCGTTCTTTAAGCTTAACGTCAACGAAGGAGACACTGAATGACCAGGAAGAATTTGCCTTACCAAAGTCTCGATTATGCCGTGACGTGAGCTAATTAAATGGTAAAGTTGTACCTACACATGAAAAATTTAGTTTATTGAGAAGATTCATAAAAGATACTCCACCTGATTTAAGTCCTCGTCAGGTATGAACAGAGACTAAATATTTACATATTAAGAGTAATACTGAAGTAAGAATTTTTATGCTTATTTAAAACGCTATGACCTTTTTGATGAAACTTATAAATCTTTTCAATGAGACTTTCCACAGACAATCACTGGATTTTCATAGCTTTCATTTTTATTTGAATCCGGATTGATGTCCTCAGAGGGAGTGCTTTGGCCATTTTTGTGCTTCTGTGATGGTTTTGTGTGGTGGAATGGTGATGTCAGGGCACATAGAGTTGTTGTATAGGTGTGTGTGTGTATGTGTGTGTGTGTGTGTGTGTGTGTGTGTGTGTGTGTGTGTGTGTGTATGTGTGTGTGTGTGTCTTACTCTGTCTATCAGTTTTATCTGTCTGTCTGTCTGTCTGTCTGTCTATCAGTTTTATTTGTCTGTCTGTCTCTTTGTCTCTGTCTATCAGTTTGTCTGTCTGCCTGTCTGATGTCTGCCTGTATGAATGTCTGTGTCGTCTGTGCGTATACGAGAGAGAGAGAGAGGAGGGGAGGGGGAGGGGTGGCAATTTCCTGTTTCTTTGACACCTTCGGTATTGCCGCCCCCCGCAAGGCAAGAGGCAATTTTATATCGCCAGGTGAGTGGGCCTTATGATACGCTGTATTTACAAAGGTGCTTGCATATTGCTAGGCCAGGGGAGCATGCATTTGATCCGCGTGTATCACCTAAACAGGGTCCAAGACGGGCCGAAATTGTTGTATCTTTTCAAATACCATAATTACCGTATACATGTGTGACTTTTCTGGTTATCTTAAAGTTCCTACGTTACTCAGAAAAATACTTAATAGCCCACCATATTTTCTTCCCTCGTCAACCCAGTGTGATATGTGTTACAGAAGCATAAACCGTTTACAGCGTGAAAATGGTGACCTGGAGAAAAGTTAAATTTAATAAAGGGGTAAGTCACTGAAAAAAATAAAAATAAATGCGATCCAGGAAGAAAAAATTACTCTTAAAATGACTGTTGAGTTTGGGAGATGAATTGATTAGACTTGGATAATAAGAATGAAAATCTTTTATAGTAATTAATGTAGTGTAATTATTAACATATTTCTGTACATAACAACGAAAAGCCTTTTTCTTGTACCTTGTAAAATCTTGCTTATTATTTAAGCGGGTTGGAAGGAATGGAATCTCTCATTATTAGTATGCAGCTCCCAGCTAATAAAAGAATTATCGCAACAGCAAAGCGAGGGTCAAAGGTCACCTACTTTTCCACTGCGTCTCCTTCACACCTAGAGCATGTAAATTGCTTTCCTCTCTGACGCATCAAATCAGTGACAGTCATGTATGGGCTGAGGAAAATGAGACGCGGAAGTGGTAAAATATTAGGCAATCTTTTGTCCCCGACTGTACATCTTCTTCTCTTTCACATTATACCCTTCCAGTTTTCATGAAAATTGGTCAGTAATTTTTATCCTTACCCAAAATACAACACACTGCCCCTTAAGGAAGCTTCCTAACACCCCCTCCTTAGCGATTTATTTTTATTATCACACCTTGCCGTCCTCTTCTGTGTTGCTTCAGCCATTCTGATATCATCATAATCTGCATAAATAATGTACAAAACGATATTAACCAGCTTTATCCAAAAATAAATCGGTAAGGAATAGGTGTTAGGGAACTTCCTGTGTCTTTGTCTTCACTCACAGGTACACACACTTTACAGCCGAACTAGAGTGAATATTAACGTGGAAAAAAAAAAATCGAAGAACACACCAATTTCTAATAACAGTAAATTTTCATGTAGACTTTTCGTGAGACGGGGCGACATGGAGGCGATTTGTTTGTGGCCACCGCTTACGGGATTAAGGCGTCTGGCAATAGATAGACAGATAGATAGATAGATAGATCGGTAGAGGCCTTTCGTTAACGGTGGAAATACGGTAACATCCTAAATAAACACGAAGCCTTCCTCCTCACCACTCAAGCCTCATAACTTCTTCCGACCCACGGCACGTCTCAGTGTTCGCGTGCCTAATGCAATAATGGCGTCTCCCGGGGCACAAGTTTCCACATACGCCACTCAAGGAGACAAAGGGGCGAATCAGTCTACCACCGCCGTTTGTGTAGCGTTTCGCAGAAGGATGGTGGGTGGTATAATGAAGGTTTTTGCTAGCCATGTTTCCTGTTTCTCAAGACCACGTTGATCAAAATAACGTACAAGTAACTGATATTTTCTTTTTAGTTTTATGCAAGAAAGAAAACAAGCAATGGATGGAATGACATTTTACATACAAAGACATATTTTTTTTATCATTATATCGTCCACGGGAATCTAAAGTTGTCTGTACTAAAAATAATAATTCCGTATAGCGAGAAGCCTGTTACATAAATTCCCAATTATCTTTACATTCATTTTCACCCAGTCGCTTCTTCGTGACGGGACTATTGGGCAACCTGATATTTGCTCACATATGGGATTTCGGTTTTCTGATTTCGGTTCCTAATTTCAGGTTTTGGATCTCGAATTAAGGACTTTGGGCTTTAGACTTTAGACTTCGAATTTTATATGATTGTTGCCAGAGATTGTCGCTCATAATACAGTCAAATTTGCTCGTACTTCTTTTCAACTCTTTCAGTCCAACAACATTTTTAAGTTTATTTTGCTACCTGCAGATGATTTTTTTGGCCTTGAGATAGTCTCTGTACTGATCGGGTTAGAAGCAGCCTCCATTAATCCCTGTACAACTTAATTTCCCTCTGTAAGCTGAATAAACGAGTCTGAAGGTACAGAGAATATAATCGTACTGTACATGTGCATTATCCTTGTGGTGAAACGATTAAGTAAATAAAAAAAAAAATCGAAGCTGTCAAATTACAGTACTTTTTTCACCTCAAAATGGAACACAGTAAAGCCAAATTCCTCACCAGTTTATCTCTGTGTGTGGCAGACTAATGTGTTTTTGTGAATGTGTGTGATCGGCTGAAATCACTGTGAAAATAAATAGAGATAAGAGTATGGCGATGGTTGTTGAGAGAGAAGATGACTCAGTGTTGACCCGCTGGTTCCTGACGAGAGGCAGGGAATGGGGATGAGCTTAACCTCTTCAATCTATTTTTTTCTTACACAGGCAGTTTTTAACCCAATCACTTCACATATTTCTCTAGAGTTAACCAAAAATAAAAGCATGAAGGGGTAGTAAGACTTAATAAAAACTCCACTGACTTAAAGGGTGAAGTATCTCGGTGATGGAAAAGAGAGGTAAATTTGCTGTGGAGAGCAGAATGTTTTAGGAAAGAAAAATTGTTAGTGCTATGAAGGGTTTGATACTAAGGAGAGGTGTGAATATGCAGATTACAAAAATGTTACAGGAACGTATGGCATTGCTCATAGTGACATAGGGGTGTACTCATTGGCTCCACAACCTCTCTCTGTCATCCCTGAGAACCTGCATCATTAGTTGAAAGGAAAAGACTGAGATTTATGTCTGTGACGTGCACGGAGGTCCACATGAGTCTTGATGGTTTTGTAACACTAGGACATGTGTGAAGTCAAGGATTATACACAGTAGTGTCATACAATCACTGTGATCGCATAATTATATCATACTCACCTGAACACCAAAAATAGCTTCACAAAATAGAACTTCATGTAATACATGGAAAGTTTCTTTGTCTGTTACATCATGCTTCCACCAAGTTCAGTACATAGTTGTATTTTTCTTTCCTAACATACCTTGAAAATCACGTTCAACTACTTTCGGAGTCAGCACAGTTTCATAAATACCGGTATTTTTATTGTACGAGCACTTCCCCCTGGAGGGGTGGTTTCTTGCCTGCGGTTCATGGGTTTGCTCGATTAGACAGGCTGAGGTAGTAAAGCATCAGCAACAACAACAACGCGTGTGTAGTCATTTAAAGTGTCCTTCAAATAGCTGGAAGTGCAGTACAGTAGTCCACCGAGGGCTGCCTGGACCTCGACCGTGAGAGTCCCCAGCACTCTTATTCCACCCGACATTTACAGGTTAAAACCGATCGATTCCTCGTGAGTTCTGCTGAATTTCAATCTCTAGAACACGACCCAAAACCATCAGCGTTACATCTAGGTCCCTGTTTTTGCTGCTGGTGAACAGGGACGTGAGGGAAACAAATTTAGTTCAGTTGCCTGGTGGGTGGGCTCAAGAATCGAACTTGGATTCTTCTGGATGAGGTGAACTTTTACAGTAATGCACTACTGGCTCCCATTCTGTTCCTCTCGTACCCAGTTGCCTTCACATCCTGCCTTCCTGATCCCTGACCACCCCGCATCGTTAGTCAGTAAAGCACTACCATTTCTCACTGCCTGTCTGCAAGCGTTAGATTATCCGGTCTGTTTAGATTACTTCCATCCCTTTCCATAGTGCTCGTGTGTGTGTGTGTGTGTGTGTGTGTGTGTGTGTGTGTGGATGTGTGTGGGGAGAGAGAGAGAGATGAGAGAGGATGGAGATTAAACAGACATATCACTAGATAGAGTAATGCATAGGTTGGTGAAGAGAAAAATAAAGAGAAAAGTAGACGGTAAAAACACCCACGATCCTATAACTGACTGAACACGTTACTGGAATGTCCTGTTGTCATCATCATATGTTATGATGAGATGTAGTGCAGTCCTGACTAATTCATCTCGGTACATGAGGCACAAGAATAAGATCAAGATACAGTGTGTTTTCTGGCCTATATCCTGACAGTCGCTACATCCCTCAGACTCCTGTGACTCATTATAACCTGAACGTCATTTGTAGTGTATGGAATGGAGTACTAGATTGGCTCCGAGCAAATGAGAGTTAATGGCACCAGTATGAAGGGAGTTTTTTAATACTCTCAGGCTTGTATAGCTTAACCTGACCAGGAAAAAAAGGTGTGGAAATATTGCACGACCCAGTTACTTTGCGTTCTGTGTCCTGTGGCGTGACAATTACAGGGTTTATTCCTCAACAGGCACAGGACTGGATTGGCCTCTAATTGAATCTGTGAACCGGCCATCAGTGTGTGGAGAAGCGTACTGTGGCTGGACCCTGACTAGATGAGCTTTCAAGAGATGCCAGTACCTTGCATGATTTTTCTACACTTTCCACAATATCCTTTTTCCTTTATTGATGGTACTGATTTGATATTAAAGAATATGTTTTGCCCTAGGCCTGATTAAACAATACTTCTTTTATCCTACACGTTACCCTTCAGTACCCTCTGGCATTTTACTGATGTAATCTATGCCACTGATGAACCGATATGCAGTAATTTTGTTAGCAAGGAAGAAGGAACTAAAGGCATGAAGCCTGGAAGATTGTTTCCTTCAAGAAAAAAAAATCAAAATTCAACATCCATTCGTTTCGAGATGCGTTGACACAATTCCTTTAAAAAAACTGGAGGTCATAGGCAGGAGATACACAGAGAGGGGGCCATTTACAGAGCGTGTTAAGACACTATAAGTAAGCTAAATCACTAAGGAAGAGGCGCAACGAAGCTTTCCATTCCATCAAGAATACGATCCTTTTCACCCCTCTCTTGAAATTATATCGTAAAGAGACAACAGTTTCATCCCGACCTACAACAGAAGAGAATGCAAGTCGGCCCAGAACTGTTTTATCATCGCAGTCCGCACAGTTTAAACTTGTGTGTAAAGTTATGCTATTTTTATAAAGTTGTGTAATGCAAAGCTGTCCAAGTAAGAGGCAAGTTTTAAGTCAGAATAATATATAGGTGTATTGGGAGCGCTGGAATGATGAAGTTCCTTTGATAAGAACTTATGGACACGCAGACTTTACACACACAAGAAAGTAGCTACCTGATTCAAGGGCTTAACGTCTTTAATAGCCACCTCGGTCTCAAAGATTGGATAGAATCGTCTGGATGTAGCAAGCCTAAGAAAACTCGTGCTAGTATTAAAATGGTTAATATTAAAATCTATGACTGTGACTTGTTTCTTTGAGCTGAAAAAATCAATACGCAGTAAGCTTGAATAAAATTTTGGAAATATTTATTCTCGGTTAAAACATTGTTGGTGATGGGTTTTAACATACAAGGTGCCCTAGATGCTGCAGAAAGACTCCTTCCCGTGGTGGCACCGATATAACTCGACGGTTCCTCCGCCTGGGTACACAAACATCCCTTAACCCACTTCCCATCCCCTAAAAGGAAAATGACTGACTGCGGGAGGACATCTTCAGCCTGCAGTCCACCGGGTACACATTCAGGTGACTTTGAAGCAACATCATCATCATCATCATCAACAGCGCCATAGTACGCATGCTTTCTCATGGGAATAGTAAGATGATCTGACGTAACAAAATATATATATAAATTTCGTATACTGTAGGCAACCAGTTAACCCCGTTGGCCCAGGTAAGTTAATTTGGCTTTACTCCTGTTGTCACCTGAAGATGTTATGTACCTTAGACGTTGTTGTGAACAGGTGAGGTTATAAATAGTCCTCAGTAACCCTCTCAGTACAGAAGGTCATTCTTAAGATGCAAAACTCAGTATCGTAGCATAGATTTATTATTGTTGTTATCATTATTAGTGTTATTATTATTATTATTATTATATTATTATTA